>OMNN01031251.1:23857-35408 GCA_900302755.1 Chromis chromis | reverse complement strand
CAGTCCTGCTGATGCTAGTGAACGTGCTTTCTGTTTTGGGTGAAGAGGGGCTCTTCCACTCTAAAATGGAAACTGAATAGGCTACTTTATATTAAATTGTGCTGTAATGCCTAATTGTGCAGTTAAAGAGTTCATAATGAAGATTCGGGTTTATTATTAACACCCATCCTATTTCAAGGGAAGTCATATTACATTAGCAACCATTAAATACCATTAAAATGCCATTTCTGTATGAGGCACCATCCTAAATACACTGAAACTGCACAGCATTAACCTAATAAAGAGTTTTTGTTGGATTTATGGCACTTGGTCAATATACTAAAACCTTCCTCTGTAGAAAATAGTGTGAATGTGTACATGGAGGCTGATCCACTCTGACTGCTGACTGACTGACTGTCTCTCAGAGGGAGAAGTGAATTCCTGTCTCGCTCTGACCCCCCATAACCCCGTGGATTTAAAAACCGTGCTACATGAAAGGACAGAAGGAAGGAAGTCCTCTGCAGGCAGCTCCTGCTGTGTCATGAGCATCTGGATGTATCCCAGCTGTCAGATTTCTGCCCAGAGGTTCAGCTGCTGCGGTTGACTCATCTGAAGCTTGGTGGCTCCAGCTGATGTCAAACTAACATGCATATAATAGCAGATGCAGTCTGCAGTGAGGCCTTCAAATAAGATGATGTCTGTAACTAGAGGCTAATGGTTTGTTGTTAACCATTTGAGGCACTTACCGTAAGGAAATAAGTGTACTGAAAGGCGCATTTATCATGTTAGCCTTTCAACTGTGTCCTTTAGTGAATGAGGTCATGATGATTACTGTGTTCCTGAGTGTTGAGTCAGATGGACATTATAAAGCCAAACAGCCTGGTGGAAGACATTAAGATGCTAATGAGGTTATTGTGTTATTGCTTTTAGAGTATAATGTGTATGAAGATATAATTCCCCTCTTATTTTTCCTATATCTGCCACCATTCTTCTATCTTGCTGCCAATGAGGTTACATAGAGCTGATTTGGGGGACTAATAGCAAAGCCACTGGTTAAAGTTGTGTGTATGAGTTGCTGTATGGCTGGTGATTTCCCACAACTCTGGATTAAAGACTTACTTCTTGGCTATTTTTTTCTACCTTAGAGGTCAAAAGTAGGTTAGTATGACAAATGCATTCCTGAGGCTACACCAACGAGACTGCTGATAAGTTGCCAGTCCACTGACCCTTGAACATTATAGCAGAGCTGCAATCTTGCTTTTCCATTTGTGAGGGGTGAATGACGTAAGCATAATATATTACAAATGCAAGTCTATAGAATACCCAGTGTTGGTGTTTCAAGTCTAGCTATATCAAATATGGTTGTAAACACGTGTTTATAGACTTGCATGGAAGGTGACTCATGACTTGCATTCTGTACGTGATGTTTTGCATGTGTCAAATCTTTTATGTCAAAGTTCCAGTGAACACCTATCGTTTATGGCAGATTCATTTACTTGTAAATGGAATTTGCTACCTGTCAGTCTCAATAAGGTGGAGATTATTGTTCCTGAGAACGCTGGTTGAAACTTGACCTCAACAGCCCAACAAACACACTCAGTGCTTCTTCTTTGCCTCGCTCTCCAAAATGAATGGACCCAACTGGGCTAGCAGGCCGAAAGAGAAATGTTTCAGCCTTATATAGCATTGTAGTGGATGTCTCTCAGTAGTTGATGAAGCAAAACAAACATTATAATGTAAAATGTCATCAAATGAACAACATATAAGCTCAAGCCAAATCACAATGGAGCAAAAACCAGCCAGTGTCAGTTGTTTCAATAATGTTTACCTACTGGGAGAACCATGGAGCCAGCCGAAGACGGCATCCTTTCCCCTCGGTGGAGCTGGAGCCAGAGCCGGCGGCAGCCCGGGACACAGTCCAGATGTCGTACCGGCAAAGGATGGGCGTCTCAGTCTGTGTCTGGGTTGTCATCAAGCTTGTTTCCAGGCAGAGCAAGTAGGAAACTGATCATTTACCGACTTAGGCGCCACATATTTTAGTTGGGAATTGGTAGAGAACAAAACAAAGTAAATACAAGATGAGTGACTATTGATTTTAAATTTGTGAGCTGGCTGGAGACGCTATCCAGTATGAATGTTGCTTTGTGTCTGCTTATTGTGGAAATGAGTGTTCACTGCAGTTACATGATGGTCACTTTATTGCTGCCAATCTGGAGTGTTTTAAGGTCTGCTGTTAAAAAGATAAAATTTAGATTTACATTCAAAGTTATTGGTACTTTTGCTTGATGGTTTTGATTCTAACTCAACTTAATCAATACTAACTCTTTGGTCCTTACTTCATCCTTTACTACACCAAGCCTACATCTGTATTTACATATATATTAGGGTGACACGGTATTGGAAAAAAAACTGACATTGTGATGTTTTGCTGTGATATATATTATAATAAGTACATGCAGAAAGAGTTCATCCTTGAATGAATGATCTGAGAAATGCATCTGCAACAACATCTTTAACCGTACATCAGCTTAGATGTCTTTAAAGTAACGTCTAACCACATGACCATTTAACTTTGCCAACAGGAGGACACTGACAAAGACCTTTTGTACGTCATACAACCTTTGGCCTTGTGACTCTATAATAATTGTCTTGGCTATATTTGCACTAACTGCCAGCAGTAATGCTTCGTGGCTGCTGAGTCACATGCAGGTCGTATTTTTCTTTTCTTTTCTCCTTTTACACTGTAGTGTGTTGTCGGCATCAGTAATCTTATCACCAGTTTGCTTAACCAGACACCGGCCGAGACTCCAGACGTTTAGAACTACATATTAATAATTTACGTTATTGGTGCCTTATCAGCTAAATTGTTGCTGTTATTGGATTTTAATACTGGCCAGTGATTATTGATAAACCATTTGTCTACTGAGCCCTCCTCTGCATGTGTGTGACTCAAGTCCTCAGGGATGACCATCATTACTCACAGTTAAACTACACCGATCAGGCATAACATTATGACCACCTGCCTAATATTGTGTTGGTCCCCCTTATGTGGTCAAAAATGCTCTGAACCATTGGGCATGGACAAGAGGACCTCTCAGGGTGTCCTATGGGGTCTAAATAAATACAGTGACTTGAATAAAATCCCACTTGCAGTTGGTTCAGTAAAGGAATAACCATAAACTTCACTTGTTTTTAAGTGTTTGAATGGACTCGGCTTATCGGTCAGACCTGTAGCACTCCTATGTCTCTTGCTTAGGTCATTAGATCAGCATCTCTTCGTAGTTTCTACATCTAAACAGGCACTAAAGGCTGACTGGGCTTTCTCAGTTAGCAGGTCAGGTCATTAACTTCACTACCAGTTTTCAGCAAGAGTTATATTATCATCATCTGCCTTTTGTGTAAATTGAGCTTTAATGTAAATATGTGCAGCTCTCTACACGGGTGTTGGTCAGTGTGTGTTGCACTAACTTTCTTGAAGGCATAAACCCACATACGGTGTTCGCATTTCCCTCCCGAGGATCCCTCTAGGAACACAGCAGCTGTTCACGCACTGTGTGGTTTCCCTGAGAGGAAGACTCTACGCCCAGAAGTTTATTTGTTAATTAATGAAACCAAGCCAGCTGCAGTGCTGAAAAATCCTCAAGGTTTCCCTCAGGCTCTGCATCGACGCAAAGAAATGCAGTGTGTAGAAAACTGTACCAAAAAAATAAAAAATTCTTCACACCAAGGATGTATTTTTTAATAAATTATATATTTGGGTGGTATAAAAGGCATTAGACAGGAAAAATTCTAGTAACAGTCTGAGTGCACACACAACCCTGGGACAAGAGGTGTAAATTAGCTGCTATGTAACTGGTGCAATTCATTTTAGTTGTGCACTGTTCTTGTAAAAATAAACAATAAAATGCAAAGTTTCATAAAAAAATTTGGCAGTTTCACTATCACGAAAAAGTCAGTGTTCATACTCTTGCATGCACGATCATCATGACAGTGGAATGGATCTGTGTAAAAAAAAATTCAAAATTAACAGTCAAAAACTCTTGTTTCTGAAGAGAATTATTGTTCCCTTACACAAATATCCAGGAATGTTGAATCTATTCGGGATTCCCTCAATAGGACATTAAGTTTAAAGAGTAGAAAATGCTATCTTGTAATGCACAATGTGGATCAGCTATGAGAGGTCGTGTAATGGTATCAGCTATAATGCTTAAGATGCACTGCTAATGTTCAGTTCAAAGTCGAGCAGGAGAGAGAACATTAAACACAAAGATGGAAAATGAAGATTTGGCAGGAGTGACATTTAACCACCAGCTCATGCTCACATGCATGCAGTCAGAGCTGGAGTGTATCCCAGCATGCACTGGGCAGAAGAAACAACAGTCCATCACAAGTTTAACAGTCTTTGGTTGAGGTGTGGATCGCACAGTAAAATTGGTACCCAGGGACATTTTTGCAAGATGTCACCATGGGAGCTGGGGGAATCACAAACTAATCAGCATTTTAATTAGTTTCCATCGTAAAAATTGTCACTAGACATGAATTTAGATTATCCCCATGCTGGAATGTGCTTTTTGTGAACATGAATGGACTCAACACGGCCCACATGGTCCAATAGATATTTTTAAAATTTAAAAAACCCCAACAAGCATTTTAAGAATGAAAATAAAATACTGACTGCCAAATTTTATAGATCTGTACGCACCAGTTTGGTGAGATTCCAAAAAGAAAGAACATTATATTCAGACACAATCATGTTTTAAGTTAATTATTATAAATGTGGAATATTAAAAAAATAATAATTCCAGTCCACAGAAAGTAGTCCAATGACCTTCACAGTGATGGCTGTAGTTTCCTGAAGCCCTGGAAGTCAAAACCCCCAAGGATAGTTTCAGTCTCTTCCATGAACACACACTTCCTCGTCACATTTGTTTCACTCTAGATGTGTTCCTCAAATCTGATGTCCTGAGCTCGCCGCTGTGCATTTATCAGGTAACATATCCAGGTGTGGCTTCAGCAGCTGGTTAGTGTCCCGTATCCAAGTCCCTCATGTATTCCTGAAGCGCCTGCAGCCTCGCATCAATCTCTGACAGCTCAGCACCGGTACCTAAAGAGCATTCTGGGGTTTGTGACATGAATTGAAAATACGATGGTGTGTAGTGGTAAGGTTTGTTTTGTTCAAGTTATTTTATTGCAGAAAAAAATGACATTCATGAGTTACCTTTGTCTTTGATTCTGTATGTTGGAGTGCTGCATAATGGCTTCCTGGTCAAAAGGCCTCCTCTGGACTAGAGAGAGAGAAATTTAAAAGGATGAGGCCAGAAATAGTCTGTTTTCCTAGTGTCAACAAATCCCAAGGAAAATAGGGTGTCCTATGGGGTCTGGCACCAGGACGTTGGCACTGGAGCCTTTGGGTTGTGCAGTGGGGCCTCTGTCAATCAAACTTGTTCCTCTGCATCCTGTTGATGCTTGATCAGAATTGGGTCTAGGAAGTTTGGAGGTCAAATCAACATCTTGGGCCATTGTCATGTTCCTCAAGATGTTCCTAATTGTTTGATGTTGTTGCCATGTGGTGGGGTGCATTTTCCTGTGGGGGTAGGCCAGTGACATTTGGGATTTCCATTTGCATGAGGGAGTGTGCTTGTTCTGGGACAATGTTTATTTGGGTGTCAAAGTCTCATCAACACCACATAGTACCAATATGATCAATGTTATTCACTTCACCTGTCATAATGTCGTGGCTGATTGGTGTATATTGTGCCCAGACACTTAATTTAAATTAAACCGATCAAAATTGCAACCTGTCTGTGAAGCTTAACATCACAGGCAGAAGGAACAAATGGACCAAATCTAGCACACTGTTGGTTTTTGTCTTTTCATGAGATTCTTTGGTAGACATTACAAAAATCTAAGTCAAACCTTACTCTTTAAATGTAAAAATGAAAGAGGAGCATTAACAGTGTAGCAGCTACATGTATTACTCACCACATTTGGTCCATTGTAAATTTGTTTTCTTCCTCTGTAAACAAAGGAAAATAGACATTTCAATAAACAGCTATAACAGCAGAGACTTCACATAACCTATCCGAGACAATCCCATCACCTGTACAGATTTTTGGCCATTTCATCCATGTCTACTAAAGAGCCTTCAGAGGAGTTCCTGCTCCCTCTGCGCTCCATAGACAAACTCCTGCCTCTGCTGCCAGACCGGGCCACCTGAGGATAGGGGTCTCTGGAACGTGAACGGCCTCTCTCAGGGACGATGGGTGACGTCAGCATGTCCCTCCGCACCTTCCTCTGTCTGACAAACAAAACAAGTTTAAATCTGTTGATCCAAGCAGCTGATGCATTAAATACTGTCAAAGAAAAAAACAATAGAAACCAACTTCTTGAGTTCTGCCTCCTTTAGTCTGCGCTGTCTGTCCTGGATGTAGGCAGTTGGGTCAAAGTGAGGCACCCGGGACCCTGTAAGATAGTAATATATAGTAATATGTGATTGATAAGTGGCAGTTTTCAAAAAAAGAGATTTTTAATAATCATCATGAGCAGAGCTGGTACCAGTAGGAGAAGGTGAGGGTCTGGGTATGCGAGCATGTGGTCCTGAGGAGTCTGCTCTTCTTCCTCTCTCCATCAACCTTTGACCTCGGTCCTCTGTCCGTTCTCTAGATCCCGATCGAGCCCTCAGTGTCCCGTAGGGTGACCTCCTCTCCCGCGACAGAGAGCGATAGATTTCCCCATCGACTCGAGAGCTGATGTGAGCAGACACAGGAGTCACTCTGCTGCAGACACACAGAGTGTTTGTGCTCAGCGGGTACACAAGATCCAGATCAGCTCAAATGTTTAGTCCATAATTAGTGCAAGTGAATGGATAAAAGAGAGAGAAAGTAAAGATATAGTACATGCTGAGATTGTCTAACCCTCTCCGTAGTAACGCCAGTTCATTGGTGAGACTTTTGACGCGAACTCGGAGAGCACACTCTGATGATCTCAGCTCCTCCAGCTACACAGGAAAAAGGTTAAAGGTTAACTGCTGAGAGACAAAGGAAGAAACAGAAATCTCTTCCACAGCAGTTCCACCTGCTCCGTTAGGAGTCGCTGCTCCTGGCATCTCTTGCTGGTTGAGCGTTGACTTTTGGCCCTCTCCTTGACAAGCTGCTCCTCCAGCGTCTTCACCACGCCTCTGATCCTCCAGTCCTCTCGTCCAGGTGTGTCACCACTTCCACTCATCTGGAGTTGCTCCAAAACTTTTGCCATGGCCTCCTTCTCTTGCTTCACAAGAGCCAGCCTTGAAAACGGTAAAAAAAAAAAAAAACATCAAAAGAAGTCCAACATCTCTTCACATTATTAATGCTGAGAGCGATTAAACGAAACCTACTCCGCTCGTAGCCGCTGTATTTCTACATCTGCAGCTTTGTTCGCTCCATGAGTGGTGAGAGTACTGAGCTCAGCCCTGAGAGCTCTGATCTCCTTCTGCAGGGCAGCTGGGTCAGGCTTCCCCACATAGGGCAGAGGTAGAGGGTAGTGTATCCTATGCATACAGAACAGTCAGCAAACTAAGACAGCTTTTACACACACAAATGGAATACTCATAAAATAAATATGTGCTACGCTAAAAGAAAATGTACAATGTGAATGCATGAAGTTTGCAGCACAAAGACACAAACCTGTCAAACTCCACAGTGTAGATGAGGATTAAATATCTTTTGGCAGTGAGAGCCGACGACTGCTGATTGGCCCGAGGACGACTGACCACTCCTGCTTTTCTGTTGCGTAGCAGCTCCAGGTCAGCGTAGGTCAAGAGGTCAAGTGTAACAGAGTCACTCGTCTGCAGAGAGAGATATAGTTAACTATGCAACATCAGAAAGATTTTTTTTTTTAAATAAAGATTTCATGGCTGAAACTTTAAGATTTTAAATGTTCTCATGATAGAGACCCCCTGGTTTTATGTGTAACACTTATAATATACAGCAAAAATACAACAAAGGCACAAAAATGCTGACATTTAGGTATTCCTGTCTTCTGAGAATGATGCATCTAATATAATATCAATATGTCTCACTGTTTTTGCACAATTTTTGGGAGGTTTAAGTGATTTTGTTGTGCACTTTTTACTCGTTTTAGTTGCGAAACAGCTTCATAGACAGTACAAAGTCTGTATATGTGTTTACTTTGCTTGCTTGTATATGAGGGTTCAATTGAGGCCGATTTTTAACGTACCAAACTTCCAATTCTCCTTTTGATCCTTGCTCCTGTACATTAATTACAAGTAGAAGTGGAATAAGACAGCTCAGAATAACTGGACATTTTTCGCTCAAGTGGAAACATCGAACTCGAATGACTGAGTCTCTTCCTCAGCTCACACCGCCTCAAGCAAATCTGTCTCTTCAAATCTTTCTGTTGACTTTGTATACATTTGCCCTCCTTCTAAATTTCCCTCTGAATCGCGTCTGGGTGCACCTTCAGTCTTACCTTTCTAACAGCTGATTCCAACATGCTACAGAAAATAGGAAACTGCTTGAAGTTGCCAGTTTTGCGAGTGAGGTCTTCAATGTCTGAAATAAAGAGAAAACAATTAAACAGAGTGACAGAAACAATTTGTGGCTGTGATGACATTTGTGTGCCACTTACATGCTGGATCAAATTCTCCCCTCCACTGATCTGCTGTCATCGAGTCGGCGATTTCGACTATCAGCAAACCCTTGTCCAACTCTATCTTCACAGAAAATTCCACTCCTCGAAATACAATATCTTCCATCACCCCAGAGCCCTCTTCCATCCCTCTGAGTCTGTGTTGGAGAAAGAAATGATTCATATAAATTAGGAGCAACAGGAACTCTTTCATTTTAAAAACAGCAGGTTTTTTTTTAGTAGACAGCTTTTGTATAGTTGTTATGTCGGAATGGTGCGAACATCTGCTGTCTGACACAAAATCTAAAGCCTGATTATAACCCTGAACTTCTTCTCTCCCAGCCTTAAAGATCATCAAACGTTTTGATTTATCTGGACAGAAATCAGCTCAGTTCACTATAAGAGGAAATCTGAATAGAGGCAACCATAATCTATTGAAGTCAGTCATTAAATAATACATTACAGATTTTATAGCTTCATATATTTGCTAATGGGTTCCTGCCTTAAAAGAAACACATGAGCAGAATTAGAGGTGGGTAATAATAATAATAATAATATTAATAAAAACTATATTTATATAGCACCCTTTAATAAAAACAGAGTTTACAAGCCAAAAAAAAGAGGATACGCATGAAGACAATATTACAACAGAAAGCCCGTCAGGCTAAACACCGGATGAGCAAAAGTACAGAAAGAGAGTTTAACACGGTAAAAGATATAAAATGCAACATCCAGAATCTCAATATAAAAAATTAATAGAACAAACACCAATCCATACAAAACAATAAAAGCACCTAAAATGCCATTGCAGAAAGTAAAAGCATCACATTAAATAATAATAATAATCTAAACTTTATTGATCCCCTTGTGCAAATTCCATCTCTGCATTGACCCATCCTATTCAAAGTTAACTATACACACTAGGAGCAGTGGGCTGCCGCGGTGCAGCGCCCGGGGAGCAGTCAGGCGTTAATGGCCTTGCTCAAGGGCCCACAGTGGTGGTGACTGGGACAAGCAGTCGCTCTCACTTCCCCACCTCAACCTCTTGTCAGTCCGGGGGACTTGAACCGGCGACCCACCAGTTACAAGTTCGCTTCACAAACCACCAGGCCACCACCGCCAACATGCTAATACACGGATATGAAAGTGGTATCGATCCAACGGTCTTATTCTCCACCACAAAGCAAATACGTGTAAAGAAGTGTGTAAAAAATGTTTTTTAGGTTGTGCATCTCTCATGTGTATTTGTACATTAAATATACACAAATGCACATTTTGTATGGTGTAGCTATACTTCATTTAGACTTAGATCTTTGCAGATCTCCTCACACTTTGCCATTAAAGATGATTTTTTTAGTATCATAACTACAGACTGAGCAATTATCAGTTATCCAAGCTGAAGCTAATGTATTGGTTATGAGTCTCCTTGATCACTTATAATCTTTAACGATACTGGGCTTGAAAAATAAAGACACTGGTCACTCCTAATCATAACTTAGCTGTAAAGCCTTAACACACTATAGCCTATCAGCAACTATAGAAAACAATAGGTGTCTGTTATTTTGAATTTAACTACTACTATCTGTCAGGCTTTTTTAAACTGCCATTTGCTTCAACAAAGTCATTTTAAATGTGTGTTATTATAGTTACTGTGTCTTCCTCCCTGACTGCCCTCACAGCCTGTTATTACCCAAACACACCGACAGGGGCAGCAGAGAGCAGAGTCCATTTCAAAAGGTGTCATCATTTTTAATGAAAAAAGTTCTGCTTGATGGTTCATATCACAGATCAGGAACTTAGCAGAGGTCTGAAGCTACGGTTAACGAGGAGGTGAGTTATGAATGGTTTATTTAGCCGCTTTACTCTCACGTTAGATTTCGCGCTTCACTTCACTTTCTCCCCGCAGAGACATGAAATGTGTGTTAACCTCATTCAACACAGAAAACACACACGGAGGGGAATCGTTTGATTAGCTCATTTACAACAATAACTTTGGACTATTTGGAGTTGATATCTGCAGGCTTCTTAAATATAAGGCAGCGTTATGTTGTACTTCTGTATCCAGAGGTCAGCTAGCGACAGTAAACATCCTCGGTCTGTTGGCTGACCATCGTTAGCTCAGGTTAGCTAGCACGGACATTACCGTTACAAGTTATTTGCGTCAACTCGCAGCTAACTAACCGACTTATTTGTATAAAAGTCACACTACAGTTTCCAAAACGCCAAACAAACACCAGTTAACGTTACCTTTGGTTTGCAGAAACGCTCCTGGACGTGCTAAGCCGTCAACACATAGCTGCTCGTTGGGAAAACATCGCGGTGAGTTAGCTAGCTGGAGGAGAAGAAGCAGCTAGCCGAGCGACTGGCGCTGCCCTCAAGCCCCAAACAAACTGCAAACCACCGGCACCGTGGAGACTGGAGCGGTTCAACAACCGGGAACCGTTAAATTCTTCTTCTTCACTTTGCTCAGCCGCTGCTGCCTCTTCCTCGGCCGAAATCTGACGGAGGATCGATGCCTCTCAGGCGTGTCGCTGCCCTCCACAGGTACTGAGCAGACACTGCCCTCACCGCTGCAGGAGCCCCACAGCATGCTGGCGAGTAGCACAGACTAGGAAACAGAGCAATGTGAAGCTCCACTGTATGCAAAAGTCATGCATTTAAAACCTAATTTATACAAGATTTCTACAGTATGTGCAGTGAAATGCAAAGTAGCTGTTCCACAAGGCTGTGCTTTAACTAGGCATCATAAAAAATAGTCCTTAACCCTTTAAGACCTGAGCCTCAAAATGTCCGCCTGGTCTTTTTTTCTTATCTTGACTACAAAAGGGTCAGAAAATGTCCTGTGAGTGCTGGTGCCCATTTTTTCAGAGGAAACTTGCAATATCTGGCAGTTATTTACGATTTACTGCCTACTATAAGAGTTACGGTAATTTTACGGTAATTTCAT
>OMNN01031251.1:0-20648 GCA_900302755.1 Chromis chromis | reverse complement strand
GGGTAACCAACCCTGGTCCTCGAGGGCCACAATCCTGCATGTTTTAGATGTTTCCCCTCTTCCAACACACCTGATTTAAATGATCAGCTCATCATCAAGCTCTGCAGAAGCCTGATAACGATCCTGATCATTTGAATCAGGTGTGTTGGAAGAGGGAAACATCTAAAACATGCAGATAGTGGCCCTAGAGGACCAGGATTGGGCACCCCTGACTCACATGAAGTGGTTTCATTCTTATTCTTTTTTTTCAGCAAATCACTTTAAGCCAAACTGTATTTTTTGGGGGGGTCACTCACTCTGATCATTTGCTCATGCAGGCAAAATGGCCATATAGAAGTACATGGGAGCTCATGTATGGTATGTTATGCTTTTTATGTAACCCTCAATTGATTAAACATCTGGACTGGGTGCTAAAGTTGTTTTTTTAAGGGTAGATAAAGTTTATTAAATAATTACAGTTTAAATTACATAAGACTATATGCCAGACGCTTGCCAAACGTGTCCTTGTTCTGCTCAGGATGCCACCTAGTTGAGACTTCACACTGTGTCCTTCCAGGTTTTTGTTTCTTTCTTTTGGCTGCACGTTCTGGGTCAGTGTCGCGTTGCTCAGCAGTTTGTACAGCTTGTTTCTAGAACTCTTTAAAAGTAGGTTTTGTCCCTGCAGTCTTTTAGTGTCTGTACAAAATCGCACACACTTCCTCATTTACATACACTATATTGCCAAAAGTATTGGCCCCTCTGCCTTCACACGCACATGAACTTTAATGACATCCTATTCTTAATCCGTAGGGTTTAATATGGAGTTGACCCACCCTTTGCAGCTATAACAGCCTCACCTCTTCTGGGAAGGCTTTCCACAAGGTTTAGGAGAAAAACAACCCCACACCATTCTATTCTTACTGATATTATTTCTGTTTTTATCTTTCTTTTTTCTTTCTTATCTGCTTTTATTGTTGTAAAGCACTTTGTGATCTTTACCTGTGAAAGGTGCTATATAAATAAACTTTACTTACTTACTTACACCATAGTCCCCCCTCCACCAAACTTTACACTTGGCACAATGCAGTCAAGTACCGTTCTCCTGGCAACCAGGCAAACCCAGACTCATCCTTTGGATTGCCAGACAGAGAAGCGTGACTGGTCACTCCAGAGAACACGTCTCCACTGCTCTGAAGTCCAGTGCCGGTGTGCTTTAAACCACTGCATCCGACGCTTTGTATTGCACTTGGTGATGTAAGGCTTGGATGCAGCTGCTCGGTCATGGAAACCCATTCCATGAAGCTCTCTACCACTGTTCTTGAGCTAATCTGAAGGCCACACCAAGTCTGGAGGTCTGTAGCTATTGACTCTGCAGAAAGTTGGTGATTTCTGTGCACTGTGCTCCTCAGCATCCGCTGACCCCGCTCTATGATTTTATGTGACCTACCACTTTGTGGCTGTTGTTCCCAATTGCTTCCACTTTGTTATAATACCACGAACAGTTGACCGTGGAATATTTAGTATGGAGAAAATTTCACGACTGGACTTATTGCACAGGTGGCAACCTATCACAGTACCACACTTGAATTCACTGAGCTCCTGAGAGCGACCAATTCTTTACAAATGTTTGTAGAAGCAGTCTGCATGCCTAGGTGCTGGATTTTATACACCTGTGGCCATGGAAGTGATTGGAACACCTGAATTCAGTTATTGTGGTGGGCCAATACTTTTGGCAATATAGTGTATAAGAAAGGTTGATTTTTGTACTGTCTATACACTTTTCAATGACGATGATACAAAAATCTCAGAATTGTTGCCAAATCAGTCAACATTTTCTGGTTGGTCAGCACTACTTGGTGGTTATGCTGTTAAAATGCATCGTATTGGATCAATGGTCGAAGAGAAGCGGTTCCACAAAACAAAGTTAAGGCAAAAAAATTATAGTTGCTAGATGAAGTTCCAGTTCTAGGGTTCATGTGTAACTCTGTAACTGACTTTATGTCTGGTTGTGTGGGGTGGCCAGATTTTAGTCTGTGGAGGTCATGGCCACCCCGGGCCACACCTTGACTCCGCCCCTGCTCAGTAGAAGTATAAGATAGCACCTTAGTGAAGCATAAATACCGTTAAAATGTAATGGTATAATACTCTAACACACCTTTAATATTTATCTGTTGCATAATCTGCATTCAAAATGAAAGTTCCAAAAGCTGCAGCTGCTTCAAAACAGTAGTGTTAGATCAGTATCTGCTTTATAATGATGTGATGAACAGCAGAGCCAAGCTTCATATGGTTGTAGCTGTTAGAAGTTATTTTATTGCTTTATAAAAATTATATTATATTATAAGACACATTTCCCTCCGGTCAAGAAGTCCATAACGGTGCAGCAGATAAATGATTTTTTTCAGGTGAATCGTTCAAAATGTGATACAAGCACCAAACTTGGGGGTTGCCTTTTTGAAAAAATATGCTGGCCACCTGAAATTCAAGATGGCTGGCATTTTTTCAAGATGGCCACCATAACCAATACCGAAATATTACTTTTCCCAATAAATATACACAGACTTCCAATATGGATGATTCTGGTACTGAATCATACATTTTAGACCATGCAGAATCTGGTTTTTGGACTTCTGAATCACTAAGAAGCTTATTTTTTACCTTATTTGGGACTTTGGATCAAAATTACAGAACTGTGGTTAACCTACACAATGCTATAGTAGTACAGCAGGTCTTAGGGTTAAGGTTAGGGTTAAATAGAAATACGTGTTGTAGAAGTACATGTATCACTCTTAATAAAATGTTGTTTCATATCATTGCAGATGCCGTATTCCCTGTTAATGTTTAACTGTTTTGGACTAGAAATGGTAGAAAGAAGCTCCAAAGAGATCTTAGAGTTGTATTTTTGGATTCCTCATACTTGGGAACCTACTTTTTAACACCAACATCAACTAAAACGGTTACTGTAGTGAGAATCTATGGTAAATAGACAATTTATACGCAAAAAATTAAATCTTGAATTTCAGGTGGCCAGTGTATTTTTTCAAAAGTTTGATGCTTGTATCACATTTTGAAAGATAGTTTCACTGATCTGCTGCACTGTTATTATAATATGCCAACGCTGCATTTTCAGCAACCTTTTAAAAGTAGAACAAACTCTTCTGTGGACATTGTCTCAAGTTCGTTCAGCCTTCCACTGTGTGGTTATGTGCTTAATGACAGTTGTCAGTGGAAAATAAGCGCTTCCTGTAAATGTTTGATAAACCTGACCTTTGCATGTCTTTACTCAGTCTCGGGGGAGAGCCCTTTCCATGAAGACGTTGATCACTTTAAGTCAAGTGACCGAGTCTGAAGTCAGCGGTTCTTGCTGCTGGTCTGAAAAGGAAAAAGCCACACAGGCAGAGTGTGACTCGGAGTGAATGCACGCTAAAAATGACTGACTAAGGTCTTTTGGTTTTCTTAAACAGAACTCTGCATGGAAGAAACAAAAAAGTTGTAGGACTTCATATCTCCTTCCTATGACTCCAAAGAAACCTCAGCAGTGGCTGCAAGTGGTCGGACATGCAGGTTTGTTTATTTTGCCTCATTTGCCTTTCATTTTGCTCCCCTGTGTGTAGTTCTGGAAAAGAAATATCTGCAGTACAATTAAACGAATACATATGGGGTTGATTTTGTAAGCTCTTTCCTCTAAGTCTCCTCATTGTTGTCTGTCTGAACAGGGAGCTTTCATGTTGGGGATTATGGCACGCTGCTGAAGAGGTTTTGTGAGGGCGAGCAGCAATGCTACCTGAGGCTGATGGAGGACACTCTGAGGCCCTTTGTTCCAGCCTACCACGGTGTAGTGCAGCGCGGCGAGCAGGATTACAACATGATGGATAACTTGTTGACCCATTTCAACACACCTGCCATCATGGACTGCAAGATGGGCAGCCGGTAAATTCTAATGGGGCATTTTTGTCACCAAGTGCGAGTGAATTAGTTTTTCTTTAATGCAAATTTGAAAGAAGACTACGTAACATTGCTGGCTTGATTATTCTGTTAAAGTGATGGCATTCTGTCAATCAGACATAGGTCACAATTAAGTTAATGTTCCTCACGGTTTCATTCAGACAAACCCACCACAGTGATGGAGAAAGTCATTGTATGTGAGACTGGACAGTACATCAAGTGTTGTCCATGTGTGATGATAATCTAACTACAGCTTTACCAACAGTAAAATTAAAATATCCTTTCATCCCTGACCCGCTGTTAGATTTTGATCAATCTTGTCTCCATGTTGGGGATTATTTATTATTATAAGTAAGTAATACATTTACTGGGGCTCTCGTTCCAAGTGTGTGAATGTACACAAGTCTCTCACTTTGAAGACGCTCATATGGATCCTGCTGCTGTTTCATGTTGCCGTTAATTAATAAACTCTGAGGAAAGACTCCGACAAACAGCTGGAAGCCACAAACTAAACTTTAGCTCCTGCTGACATTTTGTCAAAACCTAGATTCATTGTTGGTGAGTTTCATTAATCTGACCTGTTTTATCTGCATCACAGTAAAGTTTTAGTTTCATGGTACACAAACTGTCTTTGATGCTCTCTGTGAAGTAAATCACTAGTGTGTTTGATGTATTAAGTTTGCTGTCATGATTTGTACAGTAAATTTAACAGAAAGGAGGCTTTATAGAGCAGCACTCACTGAGGCATTGTTCTTCACAGCACATACCTTGAGGAGGAGCTTGTAATGGCCCGAGAACGTCCTCAGCCTCGTAACGACATGTATAAAAAGATGGTGGCAGTGGATCCAGAGGCCCCAACGGTTGAGGAAAGAGCCCAGCAGGCAGTGCTGAAAACCAGGTACATGCAGTGGAGGGAGACGCTGAGCTCCACAGCAAGTCTGGGGTTCCGTATTGAGGGATTCAGGGTAAGTTCAGATCATTGAATAATCCTCATATATAGAGAATAAATGCTGTTTGGTTGACAGTCTTTGAATAATGGAGTTTGTTTTTTGCAGCCATAAATAAATAAGTATGTTAGCTACAAATATAAATAGAACAAATGTTGCATTGTGATCTGTGCCTTTCCTGTGCAGGAAGCAAATGGAGAATGTCAGACAAACTTCAAAAGGACTAAAAGCAGAGAACAAGTGGTGGAAACACTAGACAACTTTGTTGAGTCCAATACACACATCGTGGTGAGTGTGACCTTCACTGTCCTACATTCACTTGTCGATTTGTTTTTCTCTAAATCTGGTATCTTTCCCTTTAGTGGGGCTATCTGAGGCGACTGAAACAGCTGCGACAGGTCTTGGAGGCATCACACTTCTTCAGAACACATGAGGTTAGCTTGTGTGACAGTTTGTTGAACAATGCAGCAGGTGTTTTGAATAAGACTTTGAAAATGTCAAGGAAAAAAAACACAAAGATCTTGTTCCAAAACAGCAGCATTTGAAATGTGGGATGTGTGTTTGCTGGTGCTGGCAGACACAAATCTGTCTAGTGGAGAAACTTCTTTCTAACAGCAGTGTCCCTGCAGGTTGTGGGCAGTTCTTTACTGTTTGTACACGACTGGACCGGCAAAACAGGAGTCTGGATGATTGACTTTGGAAAGACAGTCAGCTTGCCACCACACCGTACCTTGGACCACCGCACCCCGTGGGCAGAGGGAAATCGAGAAGACGGCTACCTGTGGGGTCTGGACAACCTTATTGATATACTAACCAACATGTTGCCACTGACTTGAACGCCTTTTTTGAACATGTGTGGAAATTTACTCTCAACCGTTCCTTCAGCACTCAAAGTGTACAACACATGGACTGGCTGCTGAAATGGTTGCGTTGTCAGAATTAACATAAAAACACAGTCAGAGGAACAAGAATGTTTTAAAGATTAGTTACAATACCAGCAAATACAGCAAGTAAATACTTTCCAGAACAAATTTCTAGCTGCAAATCAGGCCCACAACTCAAGTCGAAGGCTCATTAATGATCCTTTTGCCTTATACAGTAAATCCAGTGTTGTTGATAATTAGACTTACCTGCACTGTCCCAGAGCCAAACACAAACTGTTTTTCCAGCCTCAGCAGATGTCTAACCTAACTGTCTGGGGATGACCTGCTCACTATTTTAGGAGACACATGGCTCTACCAATTATAGGCTAAAAATATGGGCGTCCCCTATGACTGGAGATAATCGGTTTAAATGTCACTTGTGTCATTAAAATGGTGCAAAGACTATAACGCTAAAAAAAAAAAACGTGGACTGTTTTTTTTCTGCATTTCATTCATTTGTTTGTTTGGCTCTTTATCATTAGAGAAATTAAATCTGTCACATGGAGCTGCAACAGTTCATTGATTCGTCAACAACGATTAGATTAATTGCCAGCTATTTCGATCATTGATTGATTGGTTTGAGTAATTTTTTAGGAAAACACGATACAATTCTTTGACCCCAGCTTGTTTAACTTGAATATTTTCTGGTTTCTTTACTACTCTGACAGTGAACTAAACATCTTTGGGTTGTGGGAAAAGACGTTTGAGGACGTCATCTTGGGCTTTGGAAAACACTGGTGGACATTTTCACCCATTTTCGGACATTTTTATAAACCAAACTAATTAATTAATTGTGAAAATAATTGACATCGTAATTAAATTAAGTAAACAAAGTAAATGTGTGTGTTAGTAATTTAGTTGCAGCCCCTCCTTCACCATCATGGCTTGTTGACATATAAATTGTCGATGTGAAATTATTTCGTGATTTATGCATTGGACTTAGAATTACTTTAACTGTTTAAGAAACACTTGTCAGGTTATGTGGCATCTTGATTAAATCCAGTTATACATAAAGTTAATAGTTTGGCCAACAAGTTTGACCATAGTGATTGATGGGATTAGTCATGAAATTTTTGTATCAAATTTTATGGATTTTTTTCTTTCCTGTTGTTGTAATTTTTATTATGAGGGCTAAAGGCAAGTACATGTTTCAGCCAGACTGATGCATTGATCCAGTGCAGTGTTCTTCCTGGTTCAGAATGGGCTTTTGGAGGGTGACCACACATGCCCTTGTAGTTTCAATCGTAGCATCTGGACTTCGAAGACGTTTCACCTCTCATCCAAGAGGCTTCATCAGTTCTAAACTGACTGGTTGGGAGTTCCAGATTTTTATACTCTCCAGGATCCATTAACACTTTAGAAACTTTTGTCTGCTGGGTGTGTGTTGCCCCTTGCCTCTTTATGCAAGTCGTTAGGTCCTTCCCTCTCACAATGGTGTTTGTTAGGGCCCGTTGTGGCCAGGTGTGAATGGGTTCTGTTCTTCCTGGGTAGAGAATGTAAAACTGCATTGTAAACAGGTGAGAGGTGATGTCGCAACCCTCCCCCTCTGTTTAAAGATGTTTTTTCCAGTTTAACATAGATGGCTTCCTTCACCCCCCTCTCAAACCATCTATACTCTTCCTTCCTTCGACAAACTCAAGCAAGTCCAGATGCTACGATTGAAACTACGAGGATGACCATGACCTGGATGACTGAGAACCTTCACAGACACGTGACCACACATGACACTGAGCATGATAGGTCCATATAAAGCCCATGTTACCTTATTTGACAGAAATCTCCGCCTTTTCCTTTTATGTCTGACCATTTGATAAACTAAAATGTCTAATGCCCTTGACTAAACGAAAACCGAGATTAACAGAACTGGTTAAAAATCTTAAATTGCTGTCTTTATTCATAATTCTTATCGTTTTGACACTGGTGATTTACCAGAAGTGCCAGAAATGTCTCAGTGCAGGAGAAACCCTGCAATGGATGGCAAATGTTTGGTCAGTGTCTCACTTTTGTCTAGACCGAAATATCTCCAAAACCTCGGAAGGATTGATCCAAATGTTTATTAAAAAAGGCTTGCTGCTTTGATGCTCCCTTGACTTTCTCCTCCAGCATCACAGTGAGGTTGACATTTCAGTTAAATGACTAAACAAGCATTGGATTGCCATGAAGTTTAGTTTCATGTAGGGTTATCAACAGGTCAAATTTTAATAAGATCTGATTCTTTACGGATATTCTACTTTGTACTTTGTGTTTACACCAAATTAGCAAATGCTGGCATGCTAGACTAAGACAGTGAACATGGTAATTATGATCTGTTATCTAAGATCAGTAAGTAGAAGTCATATTTGCTATTGTACGCTACTAGCCAAAGTTTTGGATAGTTTAGATGTCAGTGCCACATAGAGTTTTTGACATTTAACAGCTCATTAGTCTTATTGTTGATTTTGGTCTTCATTCCCTCCTGAAGTGTGAACGTCGATGCCATTTAATACTTCTTTGCTTTTCTGTCTGTGTGCATGACAAGGCAGATGTGGTGTCTGTCCTCCACACCTGTCCACTGCTGTCATTCAGCCATCAGTCGGGAGGCAGAGGGAACCCCTGCCCTTACCTGCAGCACCAGACAAGATTAAAGGGATGAGCAGACAGAGAAACTGATAGTCATGCTCAACAAATCCTCCCACACAGTCTGCAGCAACAACAAAAAGCCTTCTCAGTGGTGGCGAAGAGCAGGGGGGCAAACTCACATTTGTTTTGGAGCTTACTCCAATGTTTTTGACACTACTAAACACTAGATTTAATTAATTACATGCTTAATTAGGGTGAATTCCTCGGTCCATGCATGGTAAATGTGACAAGGTGACTAAATGACCAATTATTTAAAGCAAACATTTCATCTGATGTAGCTCTTTTGGGCAAAGTTAAATTAAGGCGAGATGAAGGCTTGAAGAAACGAAGGATAGTGCTTTTTAAAATGAAAAGATGTCTGCGCCAATCTGGGAAAAGAGGAGGGGGTGGGTAGGGGATGGTGATGTCAGTGTGACAGATGAAACATCAGACAGCCTCTCAGTTTGCAAAAAAAAAAAAAAACTCAAGAGGCTTCCTCTCACTGGTCATTGTGCAGCAGATCCATCGAATAAGCACACGCAAACCAGCAGCGCTCAGGGAGTGGACGCTGCTGTCAGCGAGACCAGGTACGACGTGGTTTTATACTTTAAACTTTGATTATATGATTGAAATACATATAAGACATTGCTAATGACTAATATATCTCTTTACTGTAGTGTTTTCTTATTGTAACCAATTTAACCAAAGCATGTTTTCTGTCAGATTTTTGTATTAATACGTGGGACAAATTAAGCATATACAGTTATTGTGTCAAATGTGCTTCTAATATGTGTCTTTTTTTTGTTTTCTTACAGACCATATTCTCTTCACATGTATAATTTTTCAACTAAAAAAATCAAAGCAGCCCTCAATAACCTCCTCCAAGAACAAATGTTTCAATCCTATATTATTTCAGAGCCAGATGTATCGCTGCGTAGGTAAATCCAAAGTTTGATATTGTCAGTACATGCATTCTGTGTGGCGGGTGATGCACGTAGCACATACAGTGAGTGTGTGACTTGGCAGCGCTGGCAGAGGTGGTGCATGTTGTTGCAGTGGTGTATCTGTGCTGCTGCTGTGCTCATGGCTCAGAGGAGGGCTGCAGGAGGCTGCTGCTGCCCCAGAGCGCCCATGAATGAAGACAACGCTCGTTTCTGCCTGCTGGCCGGCCTCATCTTACTCTACTTACTGTGCGGAGCTGCCATCTTCTCAGCCTTGGAGCATCCCTTTGAGATCCGCGCCCGCCTTCTCTGGAAACAGCAGCTGGACAACTTCACCAGGCGATACAGGGTCAACCTGGGAGCCCTGCACACTCTGCTGCGGCAGTATGAGGAGGCCAATGGAGCAGGGATCAGAGTGGACACGCTGAGGCCACGCTGGGACTTCTCTGGAGCTTTCTACTTTGTGGGCACAGTGGTCTCCACTATTGGTAAGTCTTCACTCTTTAAAAGTTTGATACAACTTCATTCTTCTCAGGATCTTCTCCAGGAGTTACATGTTGCTCCTGCAGCACCAACTCCATATGAGTGCTTTCACTGTTTTATCTTGTCTTCTCCAGGCTTTGGCATGACCACACCAGCAACCATAGCAGGAAAAATATTCCTAATTTTCTATGGTCTTATCGGCTGTGCTGCCACCATCCTCTTCTTTAACCTCTTCCTGGAGAGGATCATCACCATGTTAGCTTACATCATGCGCTGGTGCCACGAGCGCCGGCTGAAGTGTGCTGGAGTCGGGGTGATGTCGAGCAGGGAGGAATCATCTGGTGAGGAGGACAGTCTGGAAGGTTGGAAACCGTCCGTCTATTACGTGATGCTGATCCTTGGAATTGCATCTATTGTGATTGCATGCAGTGCCTCCACTCTGTACAGCTCCATGGAGAACTGGAGCTACGTGGACTCTCTCTACTTCTGCTTCGTGGCCTTCAGCACCATTGGCTTTGGGGACCTGGTGAGCAGTCAGAGGCAGCAGTATGAGTCTCAGGAGGCCTACCGATTTGGAAACTGCCTTTTCATCTTAATGGGAGTATGTTGTATCTACTCACTTTTCAATGTCATCTCTATTATCATCAAGCAAACTCTGAACTGGATCCTGGGTAAGATGGTCTGCTCAGGGAAGCATCAGCTGTGTTCCTGCTCTACACCCGGCTGCTGGTGCCTCTGCTGCCCCTGCCTCCAGAGCAAAAATCAAAAGCCCAAGCGTCCACCTGCACCCTTCAGGCCAAAGCGCATGAAACGCAACGCGGTGCAGCCCGTCGCATCCCACCGGCCTACAGGCAAACATTGCTACAGAGGAGGCTCCGTGGAGTCTGTGTGCGGCAGTGAGACGGATGCAGTGGCTGAAGTATACGTGGGGCGTCGTATGTCAGGAGAGATGATCTCTGTCAATGAGTTCATGGTTTCAAATAAGGTGTCTCTGGCACTGCTGCAGAAACAGCTGAGTGAAACGGCTCACCAGGGTCCTCGGCAGAGCTACGGCCATCAGAATGGATTCTCTGGCGGTGTGGGGGCTCTGGCCATTATGAATAATCGCCTGCAGGAGACCAGTGTGGACAGATAGCATCAAAACAGCAGTTTAGTTTTTGTGTTTGGGTTCTCTAGATTCCATAGGAATAGGTTGTGAATATTCCTTAGGAAGTGATTTTTAGAAAATCAGTCATTTCTCTTCTGATTATTACAAAACCAAATTTGGCGGATAGTCTTCTAATTAGAATCTGTTGAGTGTGAGCGGTTTCATTAGAAGTCTGCACAGATAATATCAGACTTCCAGGATGGACTCTGGACAGCTAATAACAATTTTCCGGTGGGGAAAAAGAGAGTAAAAAGACGATTACAACTGAA
The DNA here is from genome assembly GCA_900302755.1 of Chromis chromis. NCBI lineage: Eukaryota > Metazoa > Chordata > Actinopteri > Pomacentridae > Chromis > Chromis chromis. The sequence continues at coordinate 9,416 of OMNN01031251.1, read as the reverse complement.
AGAATTCAACATCACTGTGAAGAGGGGTCTGATGTCCTGAAGTGATTGACTCATACAAAAGCAATCAGATGAAAGAAGTGTGAAGGACCACTTAAAGAGGACTGCTGATTTAAAAGTGCTGCTCATGTCCCCTGAGGTCCTCATCAGATATGGTTGTATGTGAGGTGGTAGTCAGTAACAGTGAACATACAGACACGATATTTACAGTTTCCTCTTAGACGACTAGCTGCATATATATAACATGATTTGTATCTACATAAAGCTTCTGCAGGAGCTCTCAAGCACCAAGAAAGAGACATTTTAATTTGTTGATTGCTCACAAGATGCCCATCTTGCTTCATCATCGCATGTCATTTAAATTCATAGGCTTCATGAAAGAGATCCAGGGTTTTCAATAGAGAGCATCTAATCAAACGTGGCCTGTAGAGGACGTCCTTATGTCAATAAGTGCTTTGCAGACAGCCGCAGGGTCACGTCAGCATAGCCGAGTGAGAGATTTAGGATCCTTTTCTATGCAAGGAAACCAATTCTGCGTCATTTCGTAGCATGTCTGTAGCAGGTTTTCATCAGCGCTTTGGTTGTTGAGTGTGAGGAGGAAAGCTTCCCTCTTAGACAAAAGCATCCATTATCATGTGGCAGTCACGCTCGATGATTTGTCTTCAGTGTTACTAATTTCAGAGCAATGAGAAGAAATAGTTCTTGTAGCAAGGTATTATGGGTAAAAATACTTCAAGGCATCAGTCAAATGTTCTTTATTTAGGTTTAAAACAATCTTATCATGTAATGTCTATACACAGAAAATGTCTCACTGAAATAATGTAACAATGCAGTATGATGCAGATAAAATAACCCATCCTGAAACTGACCCGTTCTGATGCTGTTTGTTTTGTCGACTATATAAAACATGAATAAGGCAGCACAGTACATATCCAATTGACGGGAAAAAATACATTTCACATGCACTTTATTTAAGAATGTGTTTAGAAATATGTTAAATATATAGAAAGAATTAAGAAATGTGTACTTTTAGATCTTATTCATGTAAAATTGAATCAGTAATTATTGACTTTAACTCAATTTTTGGATACTTTTATTTCAATTTGTTGTCGAAATCAAACATTAGCCCAGCTAAGTGATTCTACGTGTTTAAAAAATCTTAAAGGAAACGGCTCTTCAAAAAGTTTTAAACTAGATTAGATCGTGAAATGTATTTTTTCTTGATCTGTGTAGAATTAAATATTTAATCTCTGTTTTTCTTTTTTGCCTGTCCCCTTCCAGCACTGAGGGAAATAACATAAATTTGTGCATTTCCATAAGCTGCCAAACTGTTTGAATCTCTCATTGAAACAAATGCATATATATTAGCTGAATGCTAGCTTTGGGCTAGCATCAACACATGTTCCCTCCCTGGAGATGGAAGGCAAACATAAATTCTTCTTTTATTACATCTACTCTTAAAACATCGACTTTAAAATACAACCCTACACGTACCACCTTGTTTTATCCAGTGAAAATGTACAATTTCACAGTTTGTTCAGTTTTAACAGGCTGTCGTTTGAATTTGTCGTCTGTACTTTGTGTTCACTGAATAAGAGGCAGAGGTTTGTTGCTGGGTTGGTGTCTCTGAGTAAGTTTAACAAAATATCCTTCTTGTATAAATATAAAGTATCAGGCTTTAGTAGATCTATTTTTGCATTGTATTTGTTATGACAAGATGCTGCTCGCTAGCATGATGTAAACAAACACCACTGTCTTCTCATCGTCTCCACCTTTTTCTTTTTTTTTTTCTCAAATTGCACACATGAAGAAAACAGAATTAACATTCACATTAATTACAGTCCCTCTGTGGATCCTTGAAGACAAAATCCAGCTTCTCAAGAGCCTCCCAGACCCTGGACAGATAGAATATTAATGAGTTTACTGTGCATGAAGAAAATAACATGTCTTATTAGAATGGAAAATATAGGTTGGACTTACATTTGGTACCGTGGGCTTGTGTGTCTCTCGTTGTTGGTAGTAAGCAGAAATGATGCAGTTTCTCCTGCAGCACAAAGAAGTAACATGGGATTATTTGCCCATGTAGGGTGAAGATTGTGGTATACTTACACAAAAATACTCATCTCTTACTTGCTCTGTATGCCTCCACCTGGTGGTAACCCGGGGATGACGGTGGATGCGAGGATTGTGAGGACGGACAGCAGGTCAGGCTCCTCTCCTCTGGCGCACAGCTCGTGGTAAATCTCTGTCAGATATCAGATGAAAGGTGCATTTGTAGTGAGTTTCTGGCTGCAGTTTAACATGCAGTTTAAAGAATAAGCCTGGATCCCCATAAGAAGGAATATTTAAAAATGGGTTACACACATGCAGTAGATTCATTATGAAAAAAGGTTAGGTAACCTGCCTCCAATCAGGGGCATTGTAAATTTTAGCAAACGCAGCTCAAACAGGGGGGAAGAGTAATCTTGTTGGGGGACTATTTTTAGCTGTAGATCAATACACATTTGGTGCTCTAATGAGTTTTTACCACATAGGGGAGAGTATCTGGCTGAAAGGGAATGAGAGTGCCTGCTTTCATGGTGATGAAAGCTTCTAAGTTGATGTGTTTTGGACAACAATAGTTATTTGCTATGTTGCTAAATCAGGCATTAATACAACAAGGAAAAGTCAAATCATTTAAAGGATTTAAATGGAAAAGAGAGTAGGAGAGATATTGATTGTCAGATCTTTCAAATGTCAGGGGTTAAATATGAAACCATTACAAAAACAAATTCTCCAAATAACCAATATGACCGTGCACTGCCCTCGCACATCATCTTTACCCACACACCTGCCACTTTGGACTCCAGCAGGTCCTCCAGCTCGGCCTCCTGGTGCAGTGCCTCTGCTGACAGCTGGGGGGCTCCAGGGAAGCACAGCAGGATGATGCTGATGTTGTCTAAGCTGCCCTGTGGAGCAAAGCGGCGTCAGCAGTGGGTGAGTAATGATGGCTGACCTTACAAATGTCAACATGCGAAACATTATTTCATCCTGCGTGAACAGTTTTAGAAATAGATCATTTTCACCTCAAGGTTTGCGCACGGGTGTCACAGATGCAGCCGAGCAGGAGAATGTAAATGGAGTGTGGAAGAAGCTGTGACATTTTGAGGTCATTGTGCACATCCAAGCTGAAGCCCTGTTACATAACGGAGTGACATGATGGCCTAACTCAGTGCTAGCATGTGCACATGTGGCCTAGATTTATCTTGAGTCTTGAAAATGCATGTTAGATTTTAAAAATCAGTTTCCTTTATTATATCCATTTAGTTTCAGTGAACCATCATTCTTCACTTGGAAATGGGTTTGATGAGGACAAATCTTTGATAAATTCAACTGACAAATGTAGAAGTTATGCACAAGTTAGATTATGGATACATCATAAATAAACAAATCTTTTCTGCTGTGAATCTTCCTTATTTTACAGATTATTTACTATATAGTGAAACAAAACCCATCACCCTTAAATCTATCAGCTACAATAGCAGTAAAGCTATAGGCAATTCATTATTCTCCATTGAGCAGCAATCTTCAACCCTCTGACACTTTAATAGTGAGAGTGGCTAAAATGAGTCCTCATAGGAACCCAGAATAATCCCATGTAACCTGTTCTGACATCCCTGCAGTCTATTTTAAGGTGGTCTGTTTGACTATTGTACCATGAACAGCAGCCACAGTTTAAACCAAAGAAGTCAGTGCTGCTTTTTCAGTCGAAATCTTTGCGCTGCATCACAGGCAAAGATGCAATTTACTGATTCGCTTTTCTCCACAGGGACACAAACATGCCTAAAACAGCTATAATCAATGCTTTTACGTAGTCAGCGGACCACGTGACCACTTGTTTGTGAAGGTGGTCATTCTAAGTGATAAACCGCCTCTCTCAGCAGCTCCTGTCAGCTCCACAGTGCAGTGACCGTGAAAGTGCATCATACTGCAGTTTAAGAAAACACAAGCAAATAGATAAAACGCGGCCAAATTAAGAAAACTTCCTCTCCTTTTTCACAACATCTGTGCAGCGTTTGGAAAAAAAATACTTCATGTTTGGTTGTGTTTCTGTGTTTGACTGTTTACATGCTTTGTTTTTGGTTGTGCTTGCTCATCAAAACAATGTGAATCATGTGCTGTCAAATTGGTGCAGATTTTTTTCCTAAGTTGTCTCATGTGATTTCTTAAAATGCAATATATTGAGTTGTTACTCGAGACTTTTGGTTTTGGTTTTACCGCCTGCAGCCTCACTGGTTTGGTCTCATTGTGTAGTTTTTGGCTACAGACTGAGATTTAAATCTATACACATGCAAAACATTCTGATGTAGTTTCCAACCACAACATCCACAACACGAGTCCAGCTCTGTCCATTAGATTAAATTAAAATGATTCCTTAAACTATTACGTAAACTTTTCTGTAAACAGAAAATCCCCATAAAAGATTGATTGTGACTGATTAACTGTGTGCACTATGCAAACTGTCATCTCTGAAATCCTGAGCTCTTTTATCAAAAAATGGGACGGTGGCAGCCTTCAGATGAGGGGTAACATTCACAGCCCATTAATGTAACTCAGTTTGAAACTGAAATTGTGTTTAGAATCAGTTAAAGGGATTCGTTATTCAAACCACTGGACTTTGACAGAGGTGCATTAGGTGCTGGATTGCTTTGTAATTAAAAGGCACTATAATAATAACATGCCCTGGCTTGCAGTAGCAGGTTCTGACCTTATAGAGACAGAGGTCAATGACTTGTGAGCAGACATCCCTCAGGTCAGTGCAGACACGCAGCCGGTTGTGGATGAAGGCGCACAGCTCCTCGTTGCTGATGGTGTCCCAAACACCGTCGCAGGCGAGCACCAGGAATTCGTCTGCTGGTGAGCGCTCCACCACACACACCTCCGGCTCTGGTGACACCATCTGCTGGCAGGGCGTCCGGTTCTCTGCCCCCTTGTAGCTGAAGTCCCCGAGGGCCCGGGACACTGCCAGGGAGCCGTTGATCCGTTGGAGGGACACGGAGCCGCCTGCGCTCTCAATGCGCTCCTTCTCCAGAGGGCTGTAGGGTTTGTGGTCCTCAGTGGAGAAGCAAACCTGCCCAGACCGGCACAGCATGGCCCTGGAGTCACCGCAGTTGGCGAAGTAGATGTAATACGGCGAGATGAGAGTCGCCACCACGGTAGTGCCACCCCTCTCCCAGCCTTCCCGACGGGCCACAGAGTGCAGGTGCTTGTCTGTTTGCAGGAAACCGTCTATGATGGCTCCTTTCACTTTTTCTGGGTCATCCTCTGCTCCCATTCCCCCTGTGTGCACAAATACAGTTTGAATACAGTGTTTTCTGAATGCAGCAGCCATAAAAACACAACATTACACAGATTAGGATTGCTGCTGGCAGACATACTGATGCCATGTAAAAATGATCTCTGCTTCACTGTAAGAAGAGGATGTTTCAGATCAGAACATCTTAAACATAGCTGAACATTATTATGATTAATTATTAAATCAGATTTCCTATAAAATGTTAAATCTACAGCATCTTTGATTAAATTTATGCATTCTCAGTTTCAAATCTTTCACCTGTGGCCAGCATGTGACCCAGGAGGTGCTGGGAGCAGTACTGAGCCACCGAGCTGCCTGCATGACCGTCGAACACAGCGAAGAAGCTCCACTCGGCCAGTTCTCCTCCCAGCTGTGGCACACAGTTGTGGAAGTCCTCCATGTTGGCCCTCCAGCCCTGCATGCTTCCCAGGGCGTAAGTGAGGCCCCAGCGAGCGCAGCCCTCCTCCGTCAGCTTGTCCAGGACGGGTCGGTCCAGGTAGGGGCTGGGGATGACCTCCTCCTTCTCCCCCCTCCCTGGCTGCTCCCCTTCTGCTGCTCCTCCACGGCCCCCTTTGAAGAAAGAGCTGACCCTCTTCTCGGTTTCTTTCACCAGCTGCCGCACGAATGCAGGCATCTCCACGCTGCCCTTCCTGGCCGTCCTCATGGCTCTGATGTGCAGCTGATGCAAGGGGAATCTTCTTTTGTCCCTGCCTCGGTGTTTGTGGCTGGGACGGAGGGCTGAGCGGTAGGCCTGATGCTGGGCCTGTGCAGTGTCTGCGTAGCCCTTCTGCTCCAGGGCTCAGAGCATGGCTGCCTGAGCTGATGGATGTTCTCTGTGCTGGCTGCTTACCCCCCTCTCCCTGCTCATCTCCTTCCTCTCGTCTCTCCCTCTCTGGAGACCTCACTGATCAGCGCTCTCTCCTACACTCATCCTTCCTCTCCTCCTTGTTTGGTCTCTTCTCAATGCTGCTGTGATATCACCTTCTCCCTCGCTTTTTCATAGCTCTTCCCTCTTTCAGCAGCTCTCTCCTTGCCTTGTTATTCTCCCTGCCCCCGCCGCGATTGGCTGGCTATTTGTGTGCACCAATCCCTGCTCGGCTTGCATTGCCGCTGTCATGTTTAAGCTCAGCCTCCCTCCCTGTCCTCCTGTCTGCAGCTCTGCCCCTCCCACATCGGTGGTAATCTCAACCTTTGATCGGCTGGGATTATGGGCTTGTGGATTACAGGACTGACGGCCATTTAGCACAAAGTGTGTGTCGATGGGAGACAGAGGAAAGAGGGTTGATGAAGATCCATTTAAACAGATATTTCAGTGTTTTTACATTAAACAGGGTCATGGTGCACACACTTTGTCTATATTGGGATTCTCCTCCTCACATAAAACCTCAAATCAAAGCTTCTTTCATTCTTAAATTATAGGTCAGACTGGACTGTATCTACAGTGTCTGCAATGTAATAAAATGCTCGGCTTATAGTGGCCTGGTCATCCAGAGCACTAAACTGGGATTTGGCTGCTATTATTATGTTGGTGCTTTATTTTTCTAATACTATTAAGTAACTAACATGAAGGCTGTGGACTGAACAATACTTAATGAGACTGTAAAGTACAATTTGTTACATGCTGGATGTGGTAATTAAGGATCAAACTGTGCAAAGAAAACTATATTATTGGCCACAAATTTGTATGTTTTCTATCTTAAAAGAGGCAAGATATTTTAAGATTGTAACCAAGTCAGTAGAGATAAATGCAAAAAAGATTGCTGCATGTCTTAACCGTTAATTTCCGTTTGAACAAGCAGATTTTGTTTTGCATGATTATGCAGCACGACATGATTTAGAGCTGTCTCGTTTGGCTCCATTCCCCAAAGAAAATCCAGGATGACATCGTCACTCTCTGTAACTCTCCATGTACTTTGATTTGGGTGCAAACACTGCGCCAGTCACGATACTGTGACCAGACAGGCAAAGATGGATGAACTGTTTTCATGCATATTAACTCATGGTGGTGTTAAAACTGCTTGTCACAAAATACCCAGTTAGTACTGGAGTTTATTTACCTGCAAAATGTGTTATTCTGGAGGAGTAAAATATGTAGATTAAGATTTATAGATGAGATTAATATTTATATCCTAATTGGACAGGTGACTTGGCTGCTGATATACACATATATACAATATTATATGCTTTATGTGATCATATGTTTATTATACTTTATTATATAATCATATCTACTGAACAAAGATATAAACACAGCATGGAATATTTTTATCGAATTCTGTTCATTCTTTTTAACATAGGGGAATAGTTGGTCCAACACATGGCATCTTTACAACAGAATGGATGTCATTAAACAACGAGTATGCACTATACTAGACATGATAATGAGCAGATGGAAAGTGGGGTCATGGATCACATCACAAGTCAGTAATGTGTGTTTCCATCATTTGCATTGCATTGCACCACACATCTGTTACTTATAGAGTTACTGAGGCTGTTGACGCTGCTTAAAGAATGTTGTCTCACTCTTCCTGAAGGACTTGGTGAAGTTGGTGGACATTCTGGGGGCAGTGGTGGCACAATGGTTAAGTCTCTGGGCTACTGATCAGAAGGTCAGGGGATCAAACCCCAATGCCCCCATTGCTGGGCCCTTGAGCAAGGCCCTTAACCCTTCCTGCTATGGGGGTGCCGTACCATGGCGACCCTGCGCTCTGACCCCAACTGGGATATGCGGGAAAAAAAACGTTCACAATGCTGTAAAAATGTATTTGTGACAAATAAAGGTTTCTTTCTTCTGGGCAACAGGATGACATTGTTGGACAAATCTGGAACAGTCTACAGATGTCAGATGAGTGACTGGAGAGTTTGTAGGCCATTGTAGGTGTCTTGTTGAAACATGAATTAATGGTGCCAAATGGATGAGAAAACCACAGGTGAGAGGAGTTTGCCTTGCCTTTGATAAAATGTTCTTTGTCCATGGCACAGGGCCACTCACTGTGTGTCATTGACACTCACATTGTGTTCCCCTGTACAATGCCAAACACAACATCTGCCATATGCTCTGTACAGCTGAAAACGATTTTCATCAGTAAAAACAAGCATCCTCCAACATGCTAGTGTCCAACAAATGCCAGCAGTAGAAACTTGGAGTGGATTGCGTCATTCTGCGGTTACATCAATGAGATCGGTGTGGGCAATTAGATCACAAACCAGCTTCCCTCGAGCGTTTCCCCACAGTTTGAGCAGATATTCTCTGATTGTGCATGCAAACGACTTCATCAGCAAATTCTGTAGCTGATTGCAAGCAGTTTTGTAGAGAGATGAGCTGTATATGACAGTTCTGGGTTTGTATGGTGATACACAGTCCGTGGTCTACGTTCTCGTCTTTCTCTTGTCATCTGTGGCATCATGTCATTTGAACAAAGTTGCATTTTAAGGTGAACCTTTATAATCACTGGTCAAAGGAGCTGTCGGATCATTGTTGTTTAAAGCCTCACTTGATGAGGGTGTGATTAACTCAAGGGCCGATAATGAGTGTGTTAGGGTTCTACCTTTGCTCTAACTGTGTCCTCTTAAACATCTACACCGATCAGCCACAACATTATGACCACTGACAGGTGAAGTGAATAACATTGATCATATTGGTACTATGTGGTGTTCTGCTGGAAAACCTTGGATTTTAGCATCTGTGTTGATGAGACTTAGACACCCAAATAAACATTGTCCCAGAACAAGCCTACCCCCGCAGGAAAATGCACCCCACCACATGGCAAAAATATCAAACAATCAGGAACATCTTGAGGAACATGACAATGGCCCAAGATGTTGATTTGACCTCCAAACTTCCTAGACCCCATTCTGATCAAGCATCAACAGGATGCAGTGGAACAAGTTTGATTGACAGAGGCCCCACTGCACAAGCCAGAGTACCCAAAGGATCCAGTGCCAACGTCCTGGTGCCAGACCCCATAGGACACCCTGAGAGGTCCTCTTGTCCATGCCCAAAGGTTCAGAGCATTTTTGACCACATAAGGGGGACCAACACAATATTAGGCAGGTGGTCATAATGTTATGCCTGATCGGTGTA
>OMNN01031248.1:0-13528 GCA_900302755.1 Chromis chromis | reverse complement strand
CCCCTCCGCCTCTTCCCACCTCTCCCAGACCTGCACTGCCGTCTCTCCCTCGCCTTACCATCCCTCCTCCCTCATACCCCCCACCCTCTCCACCCACGCAAACCTCACCCCAGGCCATGGGGGAGCAGGAAGACAGGGATGGACAAAGGGGTGCTGCTCATCCCAGCCAGTCATCCAGAGCTGGGATGGGTAGGGGGCTATGAAGCAGGTGCGCATGATGCATACACCGATGCAAAAACACCTGGGACACTGGATTTATCGTTTAAACTTGAGGGTTTAATGACTATCTCACCCAGAAGCATCATCCACTCGCTCCTCACAAGAAAAGTAACCATACAGTGTTGTCCGGTTTGGCTGTGTGTTCATACCAGTTGACTGTTTAGGAGAAATTCCCTCTATGGCATTCAGACACTCTAATGGCTGGAGTCTAGGGGGAGTGAAGTACTGCATCTCTCTCAACGCTACATCTCAAAAGCTTGTTTATATTTCAAATCTAGACGGTGTGCCTAAATGTTCACCACAAAACCACCTCATACTGGAATCCAAACACTCTGCACAAATTGAGAATCTACACAAGTAAGAAACAGTGTGGTACATCTCTCACCTAATAGAGATAAAAGCAAGGGTTGATTTGAATTCCCTACTGACTGTAAATACATACAAAAACTAGGTTCCTTATTCTTTGCTCCCACGTTATTAACTTCCTCCTATACAAAAGGACATTTACTTTTTTTTTTTAGAACAGCTGATCCCATTTCATTATTTTTAGTTCCTTTTTATTTATGTAGCTATTTATTCTATTGTGAGGCTTGGAGTCACACGGTTGTACAGAGATTTTGTGAAACTGAACTGATCGATCCATTCTACTGGCTGCTGGAAACATGAGATTTGTTTTATTATATAGTGTATTTAAACTTGAATTGTTACTCAAAGTCTTGTGAGTTGCTCCACACCTGTCGGAGAGCTGGAGGGGTGGAAAGAAATCTTTAGATGCAAGATATTGTACAAAGGCTTTGCAATAACATAACACAAATATAATTTTTTTTTCTTCCTTTTCCAAAGCTCTCCAAAAATCTTGCCCGAAAAGTTTGTTTTTCGTTTCTCTCCAGTTTTGTTGGCACATTTATTTGGTAGGCCTACTGTTAATTGGACAGTCCTGTCTATTTGCACCTTTTTAATCATTAAAAAAATGTCCTTTTGAATTTCATTCTGCTTTTGGGTGTATGTAAAACCAGGTACTGTGCTTTTCTCCTGAACAAGTCTAGACCTCCACTACTCTGTCACTATGTAAACTGTGCTCTGTTTGCAAGTCTTTCAATAAAAGTTTAAAAAAAAAAAAAACAGATCTTGAGTTGTGTCACTGGTTAATAGTTTTTGAATGTGAGTTGATAAACTTAAAAACGTTTCGTATTTTGAGTCTCTTTTAAATGATCGATTTTCAACTGTGTGTTTTCACTGCTTGTGCTGGCCAAACTGTTATCCAATGAGTTCTCAGAGGCACAAAGCCTACATGTCCCATAAGGCAGTGCGTCATTTCGGGTCAGCCCATAATTGTGAAGTGGCGGGGGTGAAAAATAGTCCCGGTTCAAAACTGTTAGCATACGAATAAACCACGCAGCAGTGCAAAATTAAATACACTTTTTCGTGTAAATTCCGTGGGTTACACAAATGATGAATTTTAAAAAATTTACTTGTGACAAATAGTCAGATTCATGTTTTCGGTGAACCCTTTGGACCGGAATGATGGTTGTGCCTGTAACGTGCACATGTTGCTGCTTTGCTTTGCTTTCAACTGAAATAGAGTGAGGGGAAACGGTTCGGGAACAGCCGGGCAGGCAGCCGTCCAGCGGAAAAACTCACACAGAGCCCGCCACCCTGACACACTTTTCAGTTTGCAGTCAGCAGCAGTCTTGAGTTGTCACGTTGTTTGTTAGGTTTCTTGCTTAAACAGGAGACGATTTTTAATACTACAGATCAGGCCGAGTAATATCGGATGTGGTAAGTTCTGCACACTTGTGTAAGCTCTCTTCTTGATAATGTTAGCCCCAGCTAGTTGGCTAATGTTAGCTAGTTAGCTAACAGCGGCACAAGAAGGGAAAAAGTCGTTGGGTGGCTAGATAGCTTGAAAGCTAGCCACAGTCAAGCTAACAACTACGCAGTCTTTTGATCTGCGTTATTGGTAGTCGTTAACGTTAGTTGCCGTCGGCTAACTGAACCATCACAGCTCTCCGCACGGCTAACGGTCGCTAACAAGACACTGTCACGTAACTGTTAACGTTAAATTAGCATTTGCACGTTTTATGAGGACGAGAGTGCTGTGTTGATCAATGTTGTGTGATAAATAACGCAAATGATAGCTGGGTAGCTAGTTGCTGCAAACAACAATTTAATGCTATGTTGAGGGGCATATACTAGCTAACTTGCATCACGGAATGTAGAAGCTAGTGGCGATGTTTGTTCTTTCTACATGTAGTTTGTGAGATTATCGTTACGATAGCACGGTTATCGGTGTTACAGTAACGTAATATTGGCTAGTCTCTGTTAAGCTTGTCAAGTTGGGCAGCTTGTTAGTCTGGCATTATTGATATTCACATGTTTCAGCTCCGATAGAATGGAGGAAAATTGTGTTTTTATCATTTTGTACTAAGAAGAAGTGAATAGGGGATCCCCTCGATATATGCGGCCCACTCTTTTCCTGGGCCTTTGTCATTTGCCAGGCACCCCCTCCCCCAATACTCTCCTCTGCAAGGAATGCTCACCCCTAACCTCAATGTGACTGAAGGCCCAGACGCTCAGCATCACTTTAGCTAGCAAGTAGCGTACCTTTATGTTGTACCTGTCTCATTCATCACTGCAGCACTATCACACTTGACTAGTGATAATAGCTGAACTCGGGAAAGGCATAGTAATATCCTAACCCCAATAGACCACATGGTGTTACAGTGTGAATACATCCAGATCGGCTACACTCTCAAGATTTCTTGTAATAACGCATTGTGGCACGTTTGGTGTGAGCTTTGTGCATGCAGCCTAGAACCACAACGCCACGACTTCTCGCTAAGCTGTCACTGAAACAAAGGTGCTGTTATTGATGGATTTCATTCAGCACCCGTAGACTGGCGTTTTGTCGCCATTTCTTTTGAAAAGATTAAAAAATTAGGTCGCACTTGGAAGTTTCCTTTCACGGACTTGCGTGAGGCGTGCTCCGAGCGCGTTTTTAGAATCGCAAGGTACATGGATTGCTGGAGGTCCTGCAGTTCATTGTACAGTAATATACATGGCATGCATCTTCTGGTAGCAGGGGCGGGATGAATGCTCGCTGGCTTCGGCTGAGCGGCCAATGGGCTGAGGACCAGGCTGAGCAGCGTGCTCACAGCCACCCTTTCCTGTTGAATATTTCAGCCCCTGCGTCACGGCTCCTCCGCCCCTTTCTCCCCATCTGCCATTTTGGTTTTGTTCCCGTCTGCAGTCGCAAAGCCAGCAACGCAATTACATAGGAGAGACTCTCGGCACAACGACATAGTGACTCGACAATATAGTGCAGACCATCCTAATCCCGCATCGCCTTTCTTTTCTCGGTACAATTCGTCGAATTTACAATCGTCCTTTCTACTGACATCTACACACTGCGGGAGAGGAGCGGGTTCGCATTGGGAAGGGACCGAGAAGGATTATTGGTAAGAAAAGGGAAATCAATGGAGCACGAGTGAAGTGGCTCGTCGTCCATTCGCTAAAATGCTTATGTTGAGCGATAAAGTTAGGTGGTGTTGGTTGGATGTTTCGACATGAAGGCGCATCGGTAAAGGAGCTGCGGTAGTTAGCTGTCAAATAAGCCCGTTGCTCCCGTTTGCGTATAGGTTGCAACATAGCTACAGCTGCTAGCTTGTAAAGTTGTGTTCCGCACTGAGGGTAATGCAGGCCTAGGCCAAGCTGCTAATGGATAAGCTGGGAGCCTGGTGTTTTCTTGCCTCTAAGTTATTAATGTTCCGTCTTTGTCCACTGGCCAAATCACTTAACTAATTAGTGGCAAGGAACCCGCTTAATCGGTTTCCAATCGGTGTTGTTAACTGACAGTCGATGTACATTTCTTACAAGTTGAACGCATTGAAAGGATCGTTAGCAGCTAACGTTTTGTATTAGGGATTTTGCAAACTACAGTCACTGCCGGGCGGCTTTGCTGTATCATGCCGGATGCATTCATTTTCGTTTTTGACGAAGTCGATCGTTAGGGTTACAGTGAAAGGTAACTTTTTATTTTTATTTTAGCTCATTGTATTTGTGTACGATCCAGTCCAAGTCGTTTTGTTTTTCCATTTGAAGTTGCGGATATAAACGGTTCTGTCTGTCTTGGCGCACGCAGGCAAGTTAGCTGCATTTGATGCGGAAATTGTAGCTGATAATGTTAGCTGTACGGTCAATGTGTTCGACACTGCGGCCTTTTTCACTTCCCAAATAGGCTAGGTTCGTCCGTGTTATCTCTGTAATCGCAATATTTTTGGGTGTTATATATATATTTTTAGATTACTATCGCTAATCAGCACGTCCTTTTATATCTTCGTACCAAGTATAGATACAGCTGCACAGTGTGGCTCTTGTGTCCACACCTGCGAGCCAGTATGAGGTATTGCTCACTTTACCGCAGTGAACTTTTAATGATTCAGCTGTTTTTGTTGAACCGATGTTGGCGGTCCTTAAATACCGGTATAATAAACAATAGAAGTACATAAACAAACCCGTGTTGTCTCTGAGCATGAAAAGAACTGATAATGCTGCTATTCATGTCTCTTCCCAGGCTCAGTTCGTTTTCTAGCAGATTTGTGTTTGGCCTGCAGCCAGCCCAGCTGCTCTCTAGACTAAAAATCCTCTCTCTTCAACATGAAGGGGATTGGGTAGCATCTAGTTTGGATCCTCTTTATTGGAGCCATAGCATTGAATTATGAGCAGTATTTCTTGCTGATATCAATTTGAATTTATTGTCTTTTGAAAATTTCCAGATAAATGCAAACATGTGGACATTGGCCTGCCATTGTCTTGCTTGAGTTATTTAACCGTTCCCATACATAAATTATATTATTATGCACATTGCAAGCAAATTGATTTAGTTTGATTAGTAAAGGGAAAGTGCTAATTGACAACTTACCTTAGAATTCCGTTGTGCCTCAAATGACAGATGTCCAGCTCGCCGCTGTCCAAGAAGCGTCGCTTGTCAGGAACAGAGACGAAGACGGGATCCCACTGCTCCTCCTCTAACTCTGTCAGAACTGATCTGTCCCACACACCTGCCAACGTAAGTACAAACACATCAGCCGTATACTGTTGGAAGAACTTTTAACACAAACTGATTACACGTCCTGCTGTTGGTCCCCAGGGCATGGCTAAGAATGGCAATGATGCTGAGATTGATGAAGGCCTGTACTCCAGACAACTGTAAGTTTTGGTCCTGTAATTTGCAAGTTTTGTGTTCAATTTTTTTTGGGCTGGTAGTTGAACAATTCCTAATAGTGCCAATGTTTCTTTCTCCCTTTTTGTAGTTACGTGTTGGGCCATGACGCTATGAAGCGCATGCAGAACTCCAATGTCCTCATCTCTGGTATGAGAGGTCTCGGAGTTGAGATTGCCAAGAACGTCATCCTGGGAGGAGTTAGAAGTGTCACTGTTCACGATCAAGGAGTTGCAGAATGGAGAGACCTCTCTTCTCAGGTGTGTGGAAGCATGTACAGTAATTTATGTGTCAGGTTCAGTCAGTCAGTGTACTTTACTAGGAATTTATCTTGGTTCTTTGATCCTGATTCCAAAGTGCAGTGTGGCTATATCTTTCATGAGTCACACGTAGTGCTGTATTGTTGCCATCCAAAAAGCGTGCTGCAGCCACCCCCACCCTTGCTAACCATCGGCTGACCCAGATTTATCAGTGGGTGGCCTCTTCCTGGGTCATAATCGCAGCACAGCCAAAGCCTGTTTTAGGACATCATTACAGTGGGTTAGATTGCTTTGGGCTACTAGCCAGAGATCTTCAATTCTTGTGTGTCTATTTAGGGCCAGGTAGCTAAATGTGTGAATCCACTACTTGGGTATAAATTTGCAAGGCTCGTGACAGAAGTTTACATAAGTGTATGCTTGTGATTAGCGATGCATGTCGGCTGTATCTGTGCTCATCCAGTTGGAGCGTAACCTTATGCATTCAAACATTTATATTTTAGCAGCTGCTACATACCCCAGTGAATTTCTTTTTCAAAGTGAATTAAATATACTGTGTATATTTTTGTCCCTTAAATTAACATTTAATCAACCACTGACTTTTAGGCTTTTTCTACCCTTAACTAAAATTGAAAACCAATCTCCATCTACCTGATTGGCATATCTTCTTTATGTAAAGTTTTCAAAAGACTTTTGAATAATTTGTCTACCTCTAAAATTGTAAAGGGAAATATGATTGAGGACCAAAAATACATTATTTGGGTATATTGAAATATTTAATTAGTATTGTACACAACAAATGTTAAAAACCACTAAGGTTAAGTGGAATTGGCTATGGGTGTTTTTGTTTTTTTTAAAGCTATTCATTTGGTTTGGATGAAATTATGTTGTTGTTTTTTTTTGTTTGTTTGTTTTTTAACTTTATATAATTTGTTAGGGCTGGTGAAGGAGCCTGACAGTTGAACCAAAACAGCATGACTATTAGAAAACATGATTTCATTTCAGTTCCAAATGGACTGTGATTCAATTTTTGGTATTTGGAAAGCAAAGGGAAACTATCACAGATCTTGACAGCAAATCTGGGATTTTAGCATGAATTCAAAAGTTAAATTTCAAATAATACCAACTGCTGTTGTTCAGGAAGTAATTGTACCTGTTTCAGTAATGTTAAATCATTTTGTAACCATGTTAGCATATGAGCACAGGGATTTTATCGTGAGCAATCAAAAGGCATTTAAACTGTGTTGGTATCTTCATCAGATCGTTAAGTCCATTACAAAGACAGCAGTTCAGCAGTAACCAGCCCATTATATTTCTGTACAAGTTGCCTCACCTTCATCTGGCCTCTACATGTTTGTCATTATTTATAACATGCAGTTTATTTACATCCCCCAGTAATGACTTACTAATGATTCACATAATGAGAACATGAATACAGTAATCCCTCGCCATATCGCGGTTCACTTTTCGCGGTCTCACTGTATCGCGGATTTTTAAATTGTATATAAAATATATAGAGTACAGCAGATGAGTAGACGCACGTATGGAAAACGCAGCTACGGCCGCTTCCGCTTGAGCTAGTCGGTCTGATTGATTGGCTGTGATCAAAGCCAGCCAGAACCTGCAGTCCCATACGGTGAGTGTTTACTGGAAATAACCGTCAGAGAACCGGTGACAGTCTGTAGGATTACCCGTAACATCATCATCAGTTTCCCGGTAGGCAGCTGGATGTCGGTGTGTTTAAAATACGGCAAAGTTTTTCCGAAGTGGGCGTTTCAAGTGGATCGCTGCGTCGCTAGTTCCATTATCGGACACAGCTGTAGAAGCTTGTTGGATGGGTTTAAGAGTGTAGAAAGTGTTTAAGAGCATAGGAAGTGTTTATAAGAGTGTGGGAAGGGTTAATAACAGTGTGGGGAGGGTTTATAAAGCCTTAATATACATATAAATAATGAAATAAATATAAGGTCGCTACTTTGCGGATTTCGTCTATCGCAGGGCGGTTCTGGAACCTAACCCCCGCGATAGACGAGGGATTACTGTATATACATAATTGCACAAAGTGTAGACTGACCTGTAGTGAGTCAACTGAATTAGATTTTTTTCATGTGAGGACTGATTTATGACTTTATGACTAAAAAAAAAAGTGAATAGGAACTGGACCAGCACTAGCTAACTTGAAAACACCCTACGGGACATGTTACGGTCTCTCAGAATTTGTTCTTAAGACATTGTCTGACCACGTTGGAAAAATAAACGTGCTTATAGATGTTCCAAGCAGCCATAGAAGTTGGATGAAAGGTGGTCGTTATAAAGAGGGGAGAGACATGAAAGGGATAAATGTGCAGATAATAGCGCACACGTTTTTAGACATTCTCTCTAGGGAGATCTGATAACATTGCATTGTATTGCATGCATGAAAAGTGCCACAAATACTTGAGTGGCAAATGACTAAATAGAAGTACAACGCCTGGCTCCCCTCTTTCCCTCTACCTCAGAAAGGTGTGGGTGGAGGGGGGTTTGATCCTCACCATCCAGTATGTGGTTTGGACAGACCATAAATCATGGTTAAGTCGTGTCTGTCTCAATCTTGATGGCCCCAATTTGTCAGCCAGCTAAAATAGGAGAAAGAAAAGATCTGGCTGTTTTAGTATTTCAGAGTGGATAGAGAACATTTTCCAAAATAAAGACCTCCTAAACCTTAGTTTACACAGAAGCCACCTTAGAGTGAACATGGTATCAACTCTCTTTTATTGCCGTATTTGACGCCGATCCACTAGTGTTGGTATCTTATATATTTCATGTTTTTGTGTGGTCAGTTTTACCTAAGGGAGGAGGACCTGGGGAAGAACAGGGCAGAGGTGAGTCAGCCCCGTTTGGCTGAACTGAACAACTACGTTCCTGTGACCGCCTACACTGGAGCACTCACCGAGGACTACATGACCAAATTCCAGGTACAAATCAAAGTAGAAGCACTGTCCTTAGGTATTTTGGCATTTAGAAAGGAATGAAAAGTTGTTAAAATTTGTCTTTCTTCAAACCCAGGTGGTAGTCCTGACTAACTCAACTCTGGATGAGCAGCAGCAAGTGGGGGAGTTGTGCCACAGCAAAGGAATCAAGCTGATTGTTGCAGACACACGTGGTCTGTTTGGGTAAGCTTGACCTTTTGTTAAGAGTTCACAGGGAGTCTATACCCACTTATGTGTCTGCGTCTAACATGTATGTGCATTATGTTTTGTAGTCAGCTTTTCTGTGACTTTGGGGAGGAGATGATAGTGTTTGACACCAATGGAGAGCAGCCACTGAGTGCCATGATTTCCATGATCACCAAGGTTAGTTCATTCACTCGGTCCTGAATGTTTTTCAAACTGCTTTCTGCTTTTTGGGATAAGTTAGAGTTTCAGTACAGCTATGACTTGGACAGAAAAGTTGACAATTCTTGATTTGTCCAGGACAAGCAAGGGGTTGTGACTTGTTTGGATGAAGCTCGCCATGGCTTTGAGAGTGGAGACCATGTTACCTTCACAGAGATTCAGGGTATGACGGAGCTCAATGGCTGCCAGCCAGTGGAAATCAAAGTTCTGGGTAAGACCTGTTTCTTTTCAAGAAAATGACGTGTTTGTCTGCCCGGGTATGACTTTTACAAGTTTACACGACTTGCTCTTTTTGTCCAGGTCCATACACTTTCAGCATCTGTGACACAGCTGGCTTTACTGATTATGTAAGAGGAGGAATCGTCTCCCAGGTTAAGATGCCCAAGAAGATCAGTTTTGTAAGTGGCTGCCATTTTCTGCAATAAATTATGTCGTAGTGACACAGCAGTAATTTTATACAAAAGCAATTTTGTTCTTGCATCTTAGACCTTTAGAGTGTCACACTGCATTTCTTTTTTTCCCAATTTTGCCACTAATTGGCAGAATATTGAATCTCATCACAGTGCTGGTACCACCACATTATCTCCTTTTGCTGTCACCTTACTACCTTGCATGTTTTTCCTTTACAGAAATCTATCTCCTCCTCTATGGCTGAGCCAGAGTTCTTGATGACGGACTTTGCCAAGTTTGATCGTCCAGGACAGCTGCACGTGGGCTTCCAGGCTATTCATGCCTTCCAGAAGAAACACAACAACCTTCCTGCTCCTTGGTGCCAGGTAAGATCACTCATGATGATGTAAATAGTTTGTTAATTGCAATATCAAAGTTGCTTCAAGTTACTTTTATAATTGTGGATAAAGCCCAACTCTCTTGTTATATTTTGATAATGCCCATTCACTTCATTTGACTGTTACATTTACTACTCCTGCTATTTTGAAAACCTTATTTAAAAAAAGGGACCTATCATTAAATGTGGCAGCTGAAATAACTGCAGAATTACACATTAATAATTGTGCTGCACATAAGGACAAAATCTAAAGTCAGTACAAAGTCAGGGTTTTTCCATAATATGTTTAACACGCTGAGTTGTGTGCATTCCAGACTGACAGCGACGAGCTATTGACATTGGCCAAGGAGGTGAACTCTGCCCAGACAGGGTCAGCCAAAGTGGAACAGCTGGATGAAGCTCTTATTAAAAAGTTGTCATGTGTTGCTGCTGGTGATCTGGCCCCTGTCAATGCCTTCATTGGGGGTCTGGCTGCACAGGAAGTGATGAAGGTCAGTGAGAAGCTGTGTGCAAGTCCTACAGTATCTATTGTAGTTGTGTTTTTTGTTTTCAAATGTCATCTTTTGGGAACGCTAATACGCAAGTCAAGGAAATGGATTATCAGTGTTTGTGTGGAGTTGCTTTACTGTTATCTGATATTAGACATGTTTGAGCTTGTACTCCCCTAACCTGTTTAGATGTTAACAACAATCTTTGGCCCATACGGATCTTTATATTCACATGCTCTCTGTTTTTTCAGGCATGCACAGGGAAATTTATGCCTATAATGCAGTGGCTGTACTTCGATGCCCTGGAGTGCCTGGCCGAAGAGGAAGGAGTCACTCTCACAAAGGAAGAGTGTGCCCCTGTAGGTGTTCCGAGCAGATCAAATGCACTCACACTTTCCTAAAGACAGATGCACATAATGACGAGAAACAGTGGTGTTAAACTTGTCATCTGCCTCTATGTTTGTCTCCCAGAGGAACTGTCGATATGATGGGCAGATTGCAGTGTTTGGCACCAAGCTGCAGGATATGCTTGCCAAACAGCGCTACTTCCTGGTGAGTCAGCCAATGGAAACATTTCCAACACTTCCTCTAGCGTCCTGTTGCTAAGGCAGGGTTAAAAAATAAGTCTGGCCATGTTCTATATTTTTCTGTTTAAAAAAAATCCATGAAAAAGACCCCCAAAAAAGCAATGGTTCCATTAAAAAGTATTGTCTGTGTTGAACTGGGTGACCTGTTTCTTCATTGCCATAAACAAGGGCACTGATTAATTTTGCTGTAGGTGATAGGTTTACCTAGTCTGCAATAAATACAGTTAACTCTCGCTTGAATTGTGTTTGCCAGAAGCTTCATTGCTTGGTCGTTATTAGCCTTTTTGTTTGTTTTGAATTAAACCATATGTTTCTCTCAGTTGCTATAGACACTGGCACATATCAGCAGTAAAGACAGTAAAGTTGACAGTACCTTACCCATCAACAATGTAATTTCTCTGACATTGAACTATAGTAGAATATGTGGATCTTAGCAATAGTGTAAATGGTGTTTGTTAAATTGTGTCTTAACATGGAATATATAACACAACCTTTATAGTTTTTTTTTTTTTTTTTTAACTTACTGGGGGATCTTTAATTGTTCCAGGTTGGAGCCGGTGCCATTGGCTGTGAGCTGTTGAAAAACTTTGCCATGATTGGACTGGCAGGTGGAGAGGGTGAGGTCATTGTGACAGACATGGACACCATAGAGAAATCCAATCTCAACAGACAGTTCCTCTTCAGACCCTCGGATGTTACGGTCAGTGTCATCATCTTTTCTCAGTCCTGTGTGTTGGTAGATAGGATGCTGGAAGTGCACATAAGTTGGCCATTTATTTATTGATTGTGATATTTCCAAGCAGTGCTGTATATGGATAATGTGTTCAGTATAACTCCACTTCAGTGCACTTAAAGTATACATTAGATTATGATTTGCACCCACATGTATGGTGATGGTATCCGGTCAAACAAAATTCATACTGTGGGTAAAAAACTTTTTTCTGGTTTAAAGTTGGCTCTTTTATATATGCTTGGATTTCAAAGTTTGGTTTAGCTAAATTCTCTAGCCCCTCGCTAACTATGATGGAATTGGCAGAACTCTTTATTTTGTATGTCAATACCACCGCTTGGTAGCAGCTCTGCGCCAAGTATAAGGAGAAACTGGAATGCCTAGGGCCATAATGACTTATTGTTGATGTATTTGAGCATTGGTTATTTCATGCTGTGATAAATGAAATGCAGTGACCTTTCAAAGTACAGACTGGTGCTGGAACACTATTCCTATTAGATTACATTATTAGTCTCAGTTTATCCATGGCTGACATTATAGCCTATTTCATCTGATACGTAACATTTCTGGCTTCATTGATCTGTTAAAGTGACAGATTGAACAGTACATCAAGTGATATATAATGCTCTTATACAGAAAAGACTGAATCTAAACTAATAGCAGGCTTATCAAACTGTCCACACAACTCAATATCATAGTTATACCCAGAAAATCTGTCCTATTGATGATAATCTAACTACTACTTTAGGAACAGTAAAATAAAAATATCCTGACAGCTGTGATTGAGCTTAAGACTCACCCTGTGGATGGCTGCTATGTAACAAATGATTTAACTGTAGCTGACAAACTGTGACAGTTCACCTGTCTGAAGTGAGGAAAAGTAAACGTTGTGACTTGCTGTTAGATCCTCACTGATCATGTCCCCTGTGCTGGGAATAATTTAAGTAAGTAAATAATGTAGCTGCTGTTGTTGTGCAACGTGCGTCAATGCATGCAACACTCTCACTTTGGAGATCTGCACGCTGTCTGAAGCTGAAAGTATTTAGTGAACTCAAGGGAATGACTTCCACAAACAGCTGGAGGCAACAAACTAAATAAGCCTGTTAATGTTTTGTCAGAACCCAGATGGGGGGCGCACCGATAGCCTAGTGGGTATGTGGCGTGACCCACATGCAGAGACGTAGCGGATGTCCCGGGTTCGAGTCCGACCTCGGGCATTTACCGCATGTCCTTCCCCACTCTCTCCCGTTTCCAACTCTATCCACTGTCCTATCGAATAAAGGCGAAAAGCCAAAAGAAATAAATCTTAGAACCCAGACATCATTCATTTGTAGTGAATCTCAATGTCAGCTCTTAATCAGTTTTTATCTCGGTAAAGTTTTATTTTTATGGGGCGCCCTGATAGCCTAATGGTTATGTCGCGTGACTCACATGCAGAGACGTAGTGGCTGACCCGGGTTCGAGTCCGACCTCGGGCATTTACCGCATGTCCTTTCCCCACTCTCTCCTGTTTCCGACTCTATCCACTGTGCTATCAAATAAAGGCGAAAAACCAAAAAAAAAATCTTTAAAAAAAAAAAAAAAAAAAAGTTTTATTTTTATGGATATTTCAGTTCATAATAGATGTAAAAATGAATGTTGGACCAACATTGGTGCTGAAATTTGAAAAAAAAGCCTTTTCCAATTTGCTACACACAACCGAAGTATGTTGTGATCTTGTGCCCACCCATTTGTTAATGCAAAGGCATGCAGCTCAGATTTGTTGTATTGAAAGTGATATGGAAATGTTACTAGGACTAGGTGCGACTTTAACTGAAAAGTAACTAGGGTGCTGATTCACACTTGAAGCTGACGCACTCAGTTGACGT
>OMNN01031244.1:0-10717 GCA_900302755.1 Chromis chromis | reverse complement strand
TGGTCCTCGAGGGCCCCTATCCTGCATGGTTTAGATGCTTCCCTCTTCCCACCTGATTCAAATGATCAGGATCGTTATCAGGCTTCTGCAGAGCTTGATGATGAGATGATCATTTGAATCAGGTGTGTTGGAAGAGGGGAACATCTAAAACATGCAGGATGAGGACCAGGATTGGGCACCCCTGCTCTACATACTATATATATTTTACTACTTACACTTTTAATTTGCTTCCACACTTGTGTCCTCTACGCTCTGTGTAAACACGCCCTGCAGTTCAGTTGAATAGTAGGATTTTTTCCAAATGACTGCTGGTTGCAGCTGAGGTTAAAGATTTTCTTTTAGTGTTTACAGAATCTGGTGAAAACTGTTTATTTATGGCTTATTTTTTTAATGAGACGTGTGACTTCAATGAAAATGTCCATCAATCCATCCATCATCTATACACCACTTAATCTTCTGTAGGGTCACGGGGGGCTGGAGTCTATCCCAGCCGACTCGGGCGAAGGCAGTGGACACCCTGGACAGGTCGCCAGTCTATCACAGGGCCACACATAGAGACAGACAACCAAGCACACTCTCATTCACACTTAAGGACAATTTAGAATCACCAATTAACCTCAGCATGTTTTTGGACTGTGGGAGGAAGCTGGAGAACCCGGTGAAAACCCACACTGCACAGGGAGAACATGCAAACTCCACACAGAAAGATCCCAGGCCTCCTAACCGGGACGCAAACTTCTAGCTGTGAGGCGAGGGTGCTAACAACCGAGCCACCGTACAGCCCCCAGTTAAAATGTGACAATTTTAAGGTTAGACTTGTTTACTTTTTGTGTCGAAACAATGCGTCACACCTCATTAGTCCGAGGACCATTGGGAAGTTTAAATGCCTTTCCATATCCACTGGCAGGTTTTGGGGTTCAGAGGGTTGATGTTGTGTTTTGGGTGACTCTCTCTGAGGCTGTGTGATTGCAGACAGTAGATTAGTTTCCTCGTTCATACTGTGTAAATGTACTGTTTTTCCCCCCACTAATGACAGGCTTGCTGATAACACAGGCAGCTAATCAACCTCCTACCCATTGATTCGCCCAAACGGCTGTTATTTCTTCCTAAAGACCGATGTAAAGTGTTTTCTTTACAGTACGGGGTCTGTACCTCGGAGCTCTCCCCAGTGCTGTGGCTGTCTCCCCTCGAGTTCCCGGTGCTGGCGTCCCTGGTTCGAGGCGGCTTCCAGGTCCTCTCCTGGGTGGATCGGTTGTAGTAGAAGTGTCTGCCGTTCTGGTCCTTGTAGGTCTCCCAGTCGCCGAAGACATGGAGGGGGGAGCCGGAGGGCAGAGGAGGCTGGTTGGTCTGGGTGATCTTCAGCTCTTGGAGGTTTGTGTAGACGGGCGACTCGGAGCGGCCCTGGCCTGACGAAGATACCGTCTGAGGAAGGGAAAAAACAGAAAGAGAGAGGGGGGGAACTGTGAGTCATCTGTGACTGGATTTAAGTCTGTTACGTAAAAGTTCCCGAGCAGCGTGTGAAGGTTCAGGATGTAAGAAATTCACAGCTTTCAGAGTGGAAATCAGTCGGTGGACACATCTTAAAGCAGATCAAACACATCAAACCCCCACACTGCGAACGTCATATTCCACCAGAGCTTCACATGGAGACAATCACCTTCACATTCTGTTTACACGCTCAACTGCAGGAGCACATAGGAAACAACTGAAAGGTCAAAAGGTGGGAGAAATAACAAGCTGTATTTTCCAGCAGACATGACCGCTGCTGTTGGCACATCACTAAATGCACTCAGAGTGGAAGGAAGTTGCAGTTATATAACTTAGAGTGGCAGAGACCCATGTCAGGTAGAAAAGAGGAAGTGAAACTGACCAGAGATGCATCTTGAATATTGGGACGACAGTTTGTCCCTGCAGCTGCAAACATATGGATTCACTACTTTGTATGACAAACCCCAAACCAGTAAGTTGACTAAAATTTGACATGGAAAAGCAACATACTGGCACAATGGAGAAGCTGGAATACCATCCAGTTTTTGGCAGTCTGCTTGAAAAATAATCAGACAACAGCTGTCCATCGAAATGCTTTCCAATTAATTTGTCTTGAGGTTTTTAAATCAGAGGAAGCGTCTGCAGCCAAAACCGATACAGGCTGATGTGTCATGATGATAAGAAGAGATATGATTTAATTGTCAGAGCCTGGTTTGATTTTACCACAAAGCAAATCAGAAGAAAAAACCTTGGGCAGTGGTGGCCTAGTGGTTTGTGAAGCGAACTTGTAACTGGTGCGTCGCCGGTTAGAGTCCCCGGACTGGCAAGAGGTTGAAGTGGGAAAGTGAGAGTGACCGCTTGTCCCAGTCACCACCACTGTGGGCCCTTGAGCAAGGCCCTTAGCCCCTGACTGCTCCCCGGGCGCTGCACCGCGGCAGCCCACTGCTCCTAGTATGTATAGTTAAGGTTAACTTTGAATAGGATGGGTCAAATGCAGAGAAGGAACTTCCCCAAGGGGATCAATAAAGGTTAGATTATGTTAGATTATTATTTCCTTGTTATATTGTTAACAGAAAGCAGTGCACATGCTGCTGTCACTACTTTTTTATATGCTGTCACTACTTTTTTATATTTGTTCCAGAGTGAAGTGTTTTGGGGCACTACCTTTACAATTTAGGAATTCGAACACGCAGATAACACAAGGTGCAGTAAATGTAATGCACTGTAAAGTTAATAGAGGATAATTTGGACAAGTCTTGTGTTTTCCAGTAGGGTTGTCCCTAAATGGGTACTACACCGATTTAACACTTCACATTTTGCATTGTGGGCAATGTAGGTGCCACGAAGAAGAATGCTTGCAATAAAATAGATGATATATCGGGTTATGCTGCATTGATTTCAATCCTGCTGTCCATCATGGGCATTATGGTGCAATGCTAAACTGATATGATGGAGTATTCTTTCAAGGACAGTTCTCTTTGGCTCAACAGCGCTGGACACGCATCCTTGCTGTAATCATGCATGCCTCGGTAAGCTTTTCATAAAACATGTCAGTGGGCTAATGTGGGGCTTTTTGTGTCACAAAAAATAGTTAAGAGCTGTTACTGCAGCTTTTGCAAGTTTAAGTAAAGACCAGCGCCTCTTTGTGTAACAATGAATTCATTTATCCCTTCAGATCATTTTATTTATTTTTAATTATTTTTTGGGGGAGTTTTTCCCCATTCTTATTGATAAAGACAGAGAGAAAGGGGGTATAGAGGAGAGAGACATGCAGCAAAGGGTCTTGAGCTGGACTCGAACTCATGACCGCTGCTGGTGACCTGCGCCCACATGGTAACGCCTTAACTCAGTGAGCTATACAGCGGCCCAGATACATTTTAAAACACTTATTTGTATTCTTCAAAAGTGTCGAACATAAAAGGCATTGCCCATGACCCTGAAAATAGGAAATTAAAAAAGTTTCTTAATAGGACAACTGAGGAACAACTATTTGCTGAGGAATTTTAAAAGGGCTGTGTGGCTTCAGTGTGAGTAATATAACAAATGGATTATGACAATAAAAACAGGTTAGGAGAGGTCAGGTAGCTGGAGACCTGGCATCATACTGAGCAGTTTGACGAAAAGCAATGTGACAAGCAACAGTATGATGGGAGACCTTGAAGACTGAAACAAAGCATTGAAGTGTGTCCGGCACACTGAGGGGGTCAGAGGATGAAACAAGCACTAAAGGGTCATACCAAGGACCATTTCGCCCCCCTCAGATCTCAGAGATGTCAACATATCAAACAGACATTTACCTCTTATTTCTCTTTCAGCCTTTTTTTGGCCTCCTGAAATTTTTGCTCTCTGACTTTTAACTGTAAACATGAAGGGAAAATCAAGACCAGGATAATTAGATAGTCAGCTACAATAGACTCAAACATTCAGTCAGACATCAAAGGACTGCCACACAAGTTGTTACAGTTTTTCTAATCTTTGCAGACGATCTACCTAAAAGAGGACCAAACAACTGATGTACCAGCAAGTTTCACCTCCTAGTACTGCGTTTCTTACATCTTGTTCCTCACATGGACAACAAACACCATTTTTGCTTTCATTTCAAAGCTTACAACCGTCCTCTGACTTCAAACTGCACTGTCACACTTGGGTCCATTTAGATCCACTCAGTCAAATAAAAAAATTGCACCTGGTCTCAGTTGGATAGCAGTTTGGATCCAGGTCTCTCACACCCAAGTGGACACATGAAGACCTCTATTTGACCAGATTATTTTGTGTGGATTGTGTACCGTTTTGCTGGGCTCTTACTTACATTTATACTGTAAGTGTACTGATGTATTCCTGATGTTTTAAGTGTAAACTGAATGATTGAGTCCAAATTACCTTTAGAAACTCACATGCCACATGAACCCATCCCAATGTTTCATTACTTTTGTGTTCGCTCTGGACTCCTCTGAACTCGAACCTTTGTGTTATCATTAACATCTGGGCACAATTTCAAAAAAAAAAAAATCTCTCGACGCACTGATTAAACCAACCAGTAAGCCTCCAAATGCTAAATCATTCAAGCAAAGTGTCTCTGAGGCACATTTTAGCCCAGTTTATTTTAGTTAAACACTTTAGTAGTTATTTGAATTTCACAGTTGTGCTAATTGTGCTAATTAATACAGAGATCTGACAACTCCCACAATACTAATAAATTAAAGCCACTGCATAATATTTCGGTATACAATCCTTTATTGCAATGAACCAGTTAAATCACTTTCTTGACCTAAAACTTAACAAAACACAAATTCAATAAGGAAGGAACTAGAAGTAGAAAACTTGTTTTGAGACAATTATTCCAAAAGTAGGCTATTCATTTATTCTGTCATTGGACTGTTTCTCTTGTTTAAAGAACATTTTTGATACGGTTGAAGTTTTATTACTATTTTTGCAGGAGCGACTGCCCATTAGGAGCATCCCCTGCACCCATGCCTACATTTTGATACTATAATTGCAGATTACAGAAAAAAAGCTTAATACATGTTTTGTGTAAGGGGCTGCATGATGACTCTGTGGTTAGCACCGTCGCCTCACAGCTAGAAGATCCCCGGTTCGCGTCCCGGTTAGGACACCTGGGATCTTTCTGTGTGGAGCTTGAATGTTCTCCCTGTGCAGCGTGGGTTTTCACCGGGTTCTCCGGCTTCCTCCCACAGTCCAAAAACATGCTGAGATTAATTGATTATTCTAAATTGTCTATAGGTGTGAATGTGAGTGTGCTTGGTTGTCTGTCTCTATGTGTAGCCCTGTGATAGACTGGTGACCTGTCCAGGCGGTGGATGAATGGATGGATGGATGGATGGATGGACGTTTTGTGTATGCCTGCCCTTTTCCTGGATGCGGATATAAAGCGATTTAATAATGCCTATTTTTCAAAACATTGTAGAATTGCTGATATAAACTTTATCTTAAATTTTGTAACTGCCACAGCTGAGTGCAACGGAGTCACAACACCTGTTCCTATCCAGGCTACACCAAACATCTAAAGGAAAAGGTGTTTCTGAAGTCATATCTCCTCTATAATACTTTGTTATGGAGGTGGTTTGGTCAGCAGCACAGATGATACTAAATGATCACAGAATCATTAAAGTAATGTTATAGGAACACGACAGACAACAGAATAAGGTCTAGCGATAGGTATACTCCTTCGCTTGGGGAGCTGGAAGGCAAAACTCTTGATACTAGTTGATCTATGCTCCAAATCTCACCTCCTATGGTCATGATGGATGGATGGATACAGGCAGCAATGTGACTTTATGATCTCCCATTACTCTGTGGTGCAACTTTGATCAAGAATGGGATGCTACTCTGTAAACTATATACTGCAGGCTACAATATAGTATAAAAACAAGCATTTATAATATATACTGTAGCTTAGAGAATATTATAGATCCGAGACGAAACTGACAGAAGAGCAGGACTGAGTGGAAAAGCAGCGATTTTAATTCCGTCTGCTACTTCAGCTCCACGGATATTCAGTGCCATGGATTTATCAGCGCACAGCACAGTTAGGCTGCTGATATTTCAGAGCTCTCGGCCGTGGAGTCGAACTTGCACAAACCTCAGTCAGATAAAGGATCAATGAACCAGGCGGACTAGAATAACACATGCAACTAAACAAGCACTCTCTCTGCTATAGGGGGATGGGAGGGGGGTTTGCAGGTTTAAAAGGAGGATGGTATCCCCTCTCATCTCCCCACAAGCCACACATTGCCTAATAGCATCTCTAAGACCAGAGGATCAATAATCTCAGATGTTATCGGTGCTGCTATCGGTACTGCTATTAAGAAATTGGATTTCCTATTTATTATGGCCACATAAACGCTATCTTGCACATTTTGTCTCACCAACCATATGATGCATTTTTAGCCATACCCAATCCAAAGGAGAGATCTCTCTTTAAGAGCCAGTGTATGAGGGGCAGCATCATGCAGCACACACAAACATAACACATCGACTCTGCTCTTGGTGGAGAGAACTAAATGTTCTCAACTGGAGTCGATGCTGCCAATGTTCGTCGCCATGAGTGCAACAAATCTTTCACTTGTAAGAGCAGAAACACGATCAATCTGTGGAAACATCCACCAGAAGTTCATTA
This sequence comes from Chromis chromis, assembly GCA_900302755.1. Classification (NCBI taxonomy): domain Eukaryota; kingdom Metazoa; phylum Chordata; class Actinopteri; family Pomacentridae; genus Chromis; species Chromis chromis. Next base: position 4,092 of record OMNN01031244.1, on the reverse strand, counting down.
TGTACAGGAGGAGAAAAGCAGCTTTTGACTGTTTAGCTGGTAGTTTATCTCTCGTTGCTCCCGGTATGTTACGTATGATTGCAGCCTGAAGCCCTCACACAGAGTTAACTACATTATATGAACACGGATTAATGATTAAAAATAACCATTATCCAGCCACGGTTCAGTTCTATCTGAAATAGTCGCACTCGGAGCAGACCGATTCAGTGATTTTGGGGCTTTACTCTTTCTCTAGATGAATGTTTCTGTTGGAAGCAGTAGAAGAAGTGCTCCATTTTCTTAAGTAAACCTATTAATACCACATGGTAAAAATGCTGTGACAGAAAAAGTCCTGTGTTAAAATTCTGACTTAAATGTGTTGAATGAAAAAGAGGAAACAAATAAAGCAGTGTTCTGCTAGAATTTGATTCACTTTTTCTCTTACAAAAGAACTTCTAAAAGCACTGGTAAATCACCTGATCAATAAGACGTATCGGTAAGAATAGCAGTTCTATTAAACTTCCTAACTCCTGCTTCATTCTTGGCAGAGGGTTACTGTGACAGTACTTACCCAACTCCCTTAAAAAACACAACTTGAAGTTTTTATCTTTTGCTTTTTTTTTTTTTCACAGATTACACAAACAAATTTTACCTTCCAGTGCGCTGCTAGACACCCAGAAAGCATTTGATATTGACAGAAAACTCTAACATGTTTCACCTATAGGCAAAAAGACAGATGAAGGAAAGCCTCTCAGAGAAAAGTGACTATATTGCAGTCTGTCATTAGGTAGGAACAGGGTTGGGACTTTAGGCTCTCAACATTTGAAAAAAAAACTTGATACTTCAAAAGTTGCATGTAAAGTTTTGCCGTTTATCGTTACTGAGGTCCTCAGCCAACATTTCCCAGATGGTGGTAGTGGGATCGGACCGAGCGATCAGCGCTGCCCACAAGCAGCCAATTGCGGAAGGTGTTGGCGGCGCCTCGTGACCTCATCACATTCAGCCTTGTGGGCTGCTGTCAATCACAATGCAGTTTCCTGCTTGTTGCTATTGATAAAGATCATTTTCATTCAGTTTCATCTGTGCTAAGTTCTATAAATTCTGCTCAGATTGTGTTTGATTCTTTAAATAAATGATTATTTGTTACTATGCCGCAGTTTACTTCTTGTTGCCAATGACATTTTTGGGTTTCTCGCAATGGTATAGCAGCTGTATAGTCCAAACGGCCTGCACAATACTGGAAAAGCTGCAGTATCTGCTCACTCAAAATCAAGTCCATTAATTCCAAAGCAATTTTGATTTTCAAGCATTCCTCCATACTAAGTGTATTAACTGAATGCATTTTAACATTTGCCCTCGTTTATTTTGCAGCTTATTTTCTTAAATGATTGTGCCTTCACATTTTCTCAGCGTAGTCAATATTTGTGATGTTTTAGATGGATTTTAAGTGCTTTTCTGTGAAGTTTGTGTTTTCTCCTTTGTGTGTTTTGCCCTCAGTGGACACCTCACTCACACACATACACACACACACTCACACACACACTCACACACACACACACACACACACACACACACACACACACACACACACACACGCTTGTCAGAAGGCAAGTGGCAGAACAAAGAGCTCTATGAAACATCAGGCGGTGACTCCTGCACCAGCTCAGGGGTTACATATCTGACCTTGGAGAAAGTCTCAGATGCTTTCCCAGCTTTCAAAAAATCACTCACACACTCTGCTCTTTTCTTCTCGCCTGTGCTGCCTCCTCACTCTTTGAATCACAAAGCACAGCCCTGATTGTGGAATATGCTTTCACACATCACTGATTTCTCTCCAGTCAAAGCTCTGTCACACTTCTTTCTGCCTTTTTTTCCCCTTCCCCGCATTGCTTCTATCTCTTATTCTCCACACGCCTCTCACCAATCTCTCTTGCTGTGTATCTCCTGACTGCTGGGAACATAGATTTTTGATTTTGAAGAAAGGTAGCTCGGATCAGAGCAGATGCACCTTAAATAAAAAAGGCAGGTCTCTAACCGAACGTAATGATCACTGGGAACCGGTTGCAAAGGTGTGCTTAAAAATGTGCTTTTTAAAAATGGTACTTCACTTCATCAAGTTTTGATTTTGCTTTTGTTCCCACTTGACTCAGGCTTAAGCACATTTATGAGACCAGCAGTCCATTTCAATAGCCTTTTTGTTCTAACTGATGGAATTAGCAGAGTGAGCTCTTATTTCAAGCATGTTTTGCAGTCCATATTTCCCACATACACGCCAGAGCGCACTTTAAAACACTTGTTTTGAATTATACTGGTAGTTCATCATAAGAGAGCTGGTCAACTCACAATAAAATAAATAAAATGGATTTATATAGCACTTTTCAAGCAATGGAGCACAAAGTGCAGTTAAAATACATGTACATGAAAGCAATAAAGAACAAAATGGGGAAGAGTAGAATAAAACATCAAAATAAAAGATTAAAAGGAGACTTAAATGAAAACACACCCGCACAATGAAGAATTTAAACCATATATGAGTCTTTAAAAGGGATTTAAAAGACAATAAAGACTCAGCGTTTCTGATATTAATTGGGAGGCTGTTCTAGAGTCTTGGAGCCTTAACCAAAAAGGCTCGATCACCCTTAGTTTTTAACTTGGACTCTGGAACAGCCAATAATGTTTGCTGAGAAGACCTCAGCAGTCTATTAGGTCTGTAAGGATTTAAAAGCTCACTTATATATTCTGGAGCCATTCCATGCAGTGCTTTAAAGGTAATCAACAAAATTTTAAAATCAGTTCTAAAAAGGGACTGGCAGCCAATGCAAAGATGCCAAAATTGGAGTAATGTGGGCTCTTGTATTTGTTTTGGTCAGCAATCTTGCAGCTGAATTTTGGACTACTTGCAGTTTGTCCACATATTTCTTATTCAGACAGGTAAATAAATAGTTCCAGTAATCCAATCTTGACAAAATAAAAGCATGAATACATTTTTTGGTAGCTTGAATTGACAGAACGGACCTAATTTTAGCGATGTTACGGAAATGCAAGTAGCATGACTATACAAGCTTCTTATAACGTGGAGCTCAAATTTAAGTTCAGTATCAAAAATCACACCGAGATTTCGGGAAGAGGGCCTAATATGAGATGAAAGAGGTCCAAGAGATGATTGGACATTATCAGATTCTAACTTTGGACCAAGTATAATGACTTCGGTTTTATTTGAGTTTAATTGCAAAAAATTGTTAGCCAACCAATTTTGAACATCGAGCTAGACAGTCAGCACCGACACATTGCTAAAATCAGTGGATTTTACTGAAATATACAACTGCGTGTCATCAGCATAGCAGTGAAAAGCTATTTTATTCTGACGAATAATCGAACCCAGCGGTAACATATAAATACAAAACAATATAGGCCCAAGTATGGATCCTTGAGGTAAACCTGAAGTAAGCATAGCAGATGAGGATACATGTTCACCAAGGGAAACCAAAAATTTTCAGTTTGACAGATACGAAGAAAACCATTTAAGAACAGTCCCAGAGAGCCCGACCCAGTTCTTCAGCCTATCAATCATGATAACATGATCAACTGTGTTGAAGGCAGCACTAATATCCAAAAGCACCAATAATGAGCAGTCACCGGAGTCAGCATTCATCAGAAGATCATTTGTGACCTCAAGAAGAGTCGTTTCTGTGCTGTGCCATCTAAAGCCTGACTGAAAATTTTCAAAAATATTGTTAGATTCCACCACTTCTAAAAGTTGCTTTGCGACCGCTTTTTCCAAAACTTTTGAAATAAAAGGCAATTTTGATATTGGTCTAAAATTACTAAGAATGGCTGGATCAAGATTTAGTTTTTTTAGAAGTGGTTAAATGCAGGCCATCTTAAAATAATCAGGAACACACCCAGTGGAAAGACAACTTTTTTTTATCACAGAAAGCAGGTCAGGGCCAATAGCCATCATCATGTCCTTAAGGAGCCTAATGGGTACAATATCCAAGGGACTGGATGAGAGTTTCATATGGGACACAATACCAGTTAGATCCGACAGAGAAATCGTAGTGAAAGAATTCGGCAAGTTTATGTGAGGGCACAAAACATTAACAGATGGAACAT
>OMNN01031242.1:56103-69567 GCA_900302755.1 Chromis chromis | reverse complement strand
TTATTTCAGGCAGCATTATTCATTACAATAGCACTTACACACACAAAAAAAAACATTTGTATACAATTTGTGCCTGAAAAGGAGTGGGAAGAAGAAAATCTTATTTATATCCCACCCCTTTCTCTCATCATGTGTCTTAAACAGAATGTGTTTTGCCACTTCCTGAATTTATGCAAGGAAATCTAAAGAAAACAAAAAACACACAAAACAAGACATTAATAATATTTAGGTAACTGATACACTTTAGGTAACTGAGAATTATTATTATAAGTTTTATATTAGATCATAATGGCGTTTAACAAAGCAAGATAATGATAACAAAACGACACAAAACAAAGCAATATATATAAATGTCAGGACAACAAGTCCAAGATGGTAATGATGGCAATTACTGATTTAAGATGTAACCAGATGTAACCAGATGTAACCAGAAGTCTGCTGTCGATTGGAATCTTGTATGAGCCCTCTTGGATACAACCTATTAAATACACTTTAGTTAAAAGAATACATTTGGGGAAATATGATTATCGTCGTGCTGACAGTTAGGTGGGAAGTTTGATACCACTATCATATATTTATGGTAAGTAGGAACATAGCTAATCTAGCTTACTACAAAGACTAGAAGCAGGGTCAACATGTAGTCCTGCTCTGTGAAACGCTAATAAAATCTGCACGCCCAATGCTCACTAATAAACAGGTTAAAATAACACATTGTGTGTGTTTTCTCACACTTTCCAAAAAAAATATTCTTGCATACAACCCCCTAATAAAACTACAATGTCATTCATTCAACTCCTAAAAACTCATCCCTGTGTATCAAAGTTACATATTTATTTTTTTCCCCATGAAACTAATCCCTTTCTGCCTTAAAATGGCTTAGATGTAACACTACACTGTTGCTTCCTCTTGAATGTGCAGATTGATGAGGTCCCTGGCTCTTTATTCCCTTCCCACTCTCGAGCACACCAGCTCACCTGCAACTCTGTTCAAACACTGTGAAGCTATTATGCACTGTACAATGGCAAGTTGTAATAGTTTCAAGGTGGATGTGCTCCGCCTTGGTGTCAATGGCTTAATTCAATCATGATGTGTTTTCTAGCATATAAAAACCACCATATGGACATGTTGCCAGGGTAAAAACTTGATTTTAACTGGATATAACATAACAATTTTGCAATGGTCCTGAACAAATATCCCAATGACTAGAGGGACTACAATAAAATTAACAATAACAATGTTGATTTCCTTTAAAAAAAAAAAAATCTTTTTCAGTCTCATAAAACCTTTAAAGTTATTGGATTTATTTCTTTATTTCTGGAATGCAAATTAGGAGCTTGGCAGCAAGTACAGGTATTCATAGCAAAATCATGCCTGTTAAGTTTCAAATAGCTTTGTTTGAATCAAACAGTCTAATTTCCACAAATTTCATTTGTATTAAGAAAAAAGAAAAGGTAAATGAGACTGCCAATATGACCAGACATCTGATGCCAGCTTTTAGAACTCGAGAGTGTTCAGTACTTGGTGTGACAGACTGAGGTATTGAGGTTTGAGTCTGAGCTGTACTGCCACCAAGACCAATTATGGAAACACAAACTTCAGACTCTGGACAATTCTCAGAAGAGAGAAAAGAGAGCAAAATGGTAAGAGATACACATTGAGTAGATGATGATTTTTACAAAGAACATTGCAGAAATACCACTAGACAGAAGATGAGGGAAAATTAATGACGAATGAGTCACACTAAAAATACATACACAGAATTAAAAAACATAGACTCCCAGGACAGCCAATGGTCTAATGATGCAGACAATAACTTCTCCTAAAATCTAATTTGATACAAAACCAGACCTTCCCTGAGGCATGTGTAGTGTTTCCCAGCTTTCACAAATTCAACTCTTCCTGTGACAAATGCCACAGACATAACCTGCTAGGCTTGTTTAAGGCCTTACAAACCACTCCTCACTGTGACTGAATGTGAACTCTGACCTCTCCAGTAAAGCTCTGACCCCATACAGGACTGTGGATGCCAGAGGATGGATGGGAAAGCACACTAAGCTGTAAATTCCACATCACTTTGCCTCACATTACAACTTGGTAGCATAGATCTCATGTGTTTTTTGTAAAACGTAAGCATTCAGGTCAGAAATATTCAGGTAATTGATAAAATAAAGTCATACACACAGTGAGTACCACTAGTCAAATCTGCAATACAGAACAAAGGTAGAAGCATAAAGAGGTAAGTCCTGACAGACAAAGTAGCTGTGAGAAAAAGTACTGTACCATCTGTGACTCCACAAGAGATCAGTATCTAATGAAAACTGCTGGATTTTTCTTGGAAGTCTCCCCTTCCTTATTGTCTTTGGACATGTTGGATATACGACCATTTCCCAACCTGATCTGACATGAAAGAACGCTGCATTTTGAAGTCACTGAGGTGTTCAGAAACACAGCTAGGGAGTCTTTCTCTGTCAGCCTAACAATGTGACCCAGCAACTCCTCAAAGGAAAATAAAAAACATATTTTTTTGTGAAAAGGCAAAATCTTATCACATGTTAGGTGAGTCACTGGAGAGGTTTTTCAGTTAACAGACAACAAGGTTTGAGTGTTATCTCCATGCCGTGTGAAGGTTATATAAATACCACCATCCGACTCGGTCGTCAAAGTCGGGACATGCATGTTTGAAGAAATTAGCTGAGTCATAACATTAAAACCTTTTTCAGACAAGAGATACAATCTAGTAAAGTGACGGCATTCTGTCATTCAGACACAGGTCACTTTTACATGAATGTTCCTCGCGGCTTCATTCTTACCCACAACAGTGAAGGAGAGAGCCATAGCACATGCATGATATCTGCCATATACGCAGGACTGGACAGTACATCGAGTTTCAAGGAGATACTTATAAAACAAAAGACTGAACCTAAACTAATAAGCGTATCCACATAAAAGATAGGTTCAGTCTTAATCTAACATAGTAATATTATGCACTTTTCTTCACTTCAGACAGGTGAGCTTTCACATACAGAATCATACACTTTCTTAGATCATCAGATCCTGGTCCTCAGATTGAGTCCTGGGTTTTATCACAGCTATTGGGATGTAAAGATGGACAAACCCACCCATAGGTTAACATCCATCTCTGGGCCATGGACTGTCCTACAACAGGCTCTACCTGTCCCAAAAAAAAGCAACGACGCCCTTAATTATACATAACTTTAAAACTTAATACAATTTAAATGGTTGAGATATATGAAAATCCATTTCTCCATACAGTTATAATGAATTGGGGAATTAGCTATAGCAACTAAAACTGATTTTATACCAGACTGTAAACATTTATTTCTGCTGTAAAGTTGGAATTTTTACAGAAAAGTTGCCAGGATGCTCATTCAGACATGATGCCGACATGTTTAGAGCTCATCAGATTAATGAAAAGGAGTGTAGGTCTGAAAGGGGCTTAAAAACACATGGGAAATTATATCTCTCCATCTCTGTTCAGAAACCACAGGATTTATTACAACCCTTTGTGTTGTGTAGATGATTGAGGTGTGTGTGGCTTACATGCTAACAAAGGTGAGGTAAACCAGATGGCCAGATGTGCTCGAGGTTTTTAATTGCATTACGAGCTGTGCCAACAATGTCTTCTCTCACCAGCCTTTGCCCTATCATGATGAAATCCCCTCCCACTCTACTCCTCAGATTCCAGGCATTTCCCAGGAGTGACGGCTCTCCTCTCCTCTCCCCAGGAGAAAACATGTCTGGGCATTCACAAACTGATATCACCGGAGCCCACCATAGGTAAACAGAGACAGAACTGGTTCATGGGTAGGTTGATACAAATCAGTATGATGACTGTAACTGTGACCCAACAGTCTTCTTGTTACCTCTTTGCGTCATTTGTGGCAGATTTTACAGTGGATGAAAAAAATCCACAAATATGAAATTATTAATATTAAGCATCCATTTATACTACACATTACCAATGTTATGTTTTATTTTTTACCATCAATTAAATTACTATGTATATGGAATGGGTTGCCAACAGTCACAAACCTACTGAGAGTTATCATCTGACTTTGCAGTTCCCTTAAGCTTTGTTGGCTGTTCAATAAAAGAATGCAAATAGGATCCCTTGAGAAACACAAGAAAATGGAAAACCATCAGATAATGTGGTAGAAACCAAAGCCTGACAAAAACATAGTAGCATATGGGTTCATCATACTATGTCAGAAATATGTATAGAGAGAAATATAGCAGAAAATCACCACAGTGGCTATTCAAAGGTCATGCTTTGATAAGCTAACTGCTGAAGACCCTCAGAGACTGATTTTAATCTTATTCTCTATGCTGCCAGCAAAATGCCTTTCCTGTCCTACATTGGTAAATGGGCTGAGTGACTGTATGGGGTTGCCCCCTATAGAGATGGACTTCCTCCCTCTCCTGACGACATCACCTATCACCTCCGGCCTTCTGTTTCCTCTTCCTGTCAGCTGACCCACTCCCACTTTTACTGTACTGTCTCTAGTGACCCCATTCTCATTGCACTGTCTAGATCACACACTAGATAGACAGAGTTGAATGAGTCTGCCTCTGTAGCTATATTTCAAAGAGAGGACAACATAATGGAGCTCCTGAATATACCATTATTAAAAACCTTTATTTAGCAACCACAGGTTGATCCCTTGAGAACGAGAATTCCTTTCTCATGGTTTTGACATGTACATTTATTATGTGGGTTGACACTTTAGACAAACATACTAGAATCAACACATGTACCAAAGGCAGACCACAGAGCTGTAGTTGGGCAGCAGGTGAGGAGAGCATGTGGAAAAGCTTATTTGGTTTGGAGGAGCTGTAAAGGTGTACAAATTAAGAGGAGAGGAGGAAAAACAAGTTCTTCCCACTGTTTTTATTGCAACCAGGAAGATGCTTGAGGTTATCATAAAGTACAGAAATGATCCCACACGCCATGCAGCTCACAAGTGTACAAACAATGCTATAAATACACTAGAGATGGCTAGTTTTGTGAATATAATAGGTATTTTTCTACTGAAGATGATTCCTTTTACCAGTAACTTACAGGTTGGTACATCAACTTACAGACTGGCAGTTCAGCTAATTTTAAAATAAAACATTTCACTATAAGGGTGCAGCGAAATGTATGGTTCTCCCTGAACAGTGCAAAGTTTGACCATCCTAGTGTGAAATACAGTTTTACTGTCATTGTAAGGTTATTATGGACACTCAGAGAGCACAGTTCTCTGGTGAGGACAATGTCAGTGCTCTGTCTTGCAATTAGAAAGGAAGTGATCCAGATAAACACCAAAATTTAATTGGACGTGCTCCACCTCTCCATCAAGTTTCATGAAATTACAGACTAACAAACGGATACCTCCACTGCAGCAAGGAGTAATTCTACCAGTCTTGATGCAGAATTGCAGTGGCAAAATATACAGCAATTGTGTTTTGACATGAACAGGGCATGTTTAAAGGCAGTTAACATTCATGGCAATTTGCGTTCTGAAATGTGACTCCTTGATCCATTGGACCCCTACATTTCACAATCTTATATCTGGCACAACCTATAGTATTTGGAGAAGGCATCACACTAAAGAATTACTTTCCAAACTTACATCTTAGTTTAAATCTCTCTCAGGTAGAACAAGACGTAGCCTAAATTCATTGTATATTTGCAAATGTTTGTATACATCCTTTAAATGGGATGTGTATTTATCCTGCAGTCACAGTCTCCAACAAATTCTGGCTTGAACATATATTTTCACTCCCTCTAATTAGGCCACTATAATGAGTTTGTACCAGAGAGAGAAATCTACCCAAAGTCATTAGGCCTCTTAAGCAGCTGGGGCGTTTCTATGGTGATGGAGTGGAAGAATTATGGGTTTGTGCACTCCCACTCACCTGCTTAAGCATTAACTGGCTTTTGAAGGCCAGCCATGAAGCACTGGAACTTTTGATGTGCAAACATGCACACACACACACACATGGACACACACTGCTAAGCACGGCTTCAAAGCAGCTGACTAACCTGGGAAGCAGCAGTGATAGCCAGAGTTGCTATCTCAAAGATTCAAAGGCCTCAGTTACAGGTCAGGTTAGTAAAGCACTGCGGGTCATTTTCCTGCTTGACGTCTACCATGTTTGTTCAATGGCTTTTGCATTGTTGTAGTTGGCTTAAGCCTGGGATAGGATTGCATGTAATCATCTCGAAAAAATAGGTAGACCTGACAGATGTGGGGCACCATAAACAAAGATGTATGCCACTAAAATGAATTCAATATGTATAGTGTGACATGGTAGAAAACAGGCAATAAAGGATCTTTCATATTGCACAATACCCTGATGCCATTGTTTTTTCTGGCTTAGCAGTGTTCTCTCCTCCTCCCAAAAATCTTTAGATTCATGCCTCCCGTAATCCTACCATGTCAAATTTATTGTGTGTGATGAATGCACAAATCAACAGCTGATGATCAAGTGTGTCTGTGTGTGTGTGTTACCATTGCGACAGACTGGCTTGGGAATTTCCCTGCATTTCCCCCAAAGTATTGTCTAATAGGCTGACCTTGCCAGTGTTTCTGTGGCAACAGAAAAAAATGGACAGATGGGTAGATCATGGAATAGTAGAACTGACCAGGTGGCATCAGGGTATTTCCCAGTATGGCGTAAGGTCAAAGGTCAAAGGCCACAGAATAGACCAAGATGTAGGGATGCATGTCCACTAAACCTCCTTATCCTCTCGCTCATTTTTCATCCTTTGCTCTGATTTATTCAGGTCCGGGATGGCAAAGAGGGCTTGACTCAGCCTGATGCCAGACAAAGGCCCTACAGTGCAGTCAGTATTATTCAGATCCCATATCTGCCCAGAGTCCTATGAGATCACCACAATGCTATGTCTCCCTCACAGAACAGTATTCACATACTGAGAAAGATGCTATTTTGCAAGTGGAAGCGCTGCTTTACTGATGCTGCACAGACAAGGGGTAATATACACAGAACAGACACGCCTGCGAACACACACACAATCACAGTCTTGCACATGCACAGCAGGAGAAAAGAGGCTGCTTTGTCTCCAAGTGGGATTTCATGTGTCAATAGGATTTCGACTGGAGTACTGTCTTCAGTGCATCACCAGAAAACTGAGACATACTCTCTGTCTCTTTCTGTTGTCTGAGACTAAGCATCATGTTTGGTATAAGTAGTCCTTGAGGACTGTATTGTGTAGTGTAAGAGTTTTTAAATACATAATGAGGAAAACATTAATTGAATGAACAAATTCTGAAAAGCAAAGTAAAGTGATTAATTTTCACTGTTTTTCATGTCATTACAATATGTTGTCAGTTTACATTGCAGCTTGAAACCAATAAGGTAAAAAGGTAAAGAAGCCTAAAATAATGATTGATCAATGCGATGAGTAAAAAAGGGGAGGGAAGTCTGCAGTTCTGCAAGGCTTAAATATAATTACCTCATAAAGCAAATTTGAAAAGCTGACTATGTCGAGATATGCAAAGACAATTTAGTCAACAGTTTCAAAATTATGCATAATTGATGTACGCCCTGGGCCAATCGGTGACAGAAAATTCATTTTGTTTAATGAGCGCTCTCTCACTTCTTACTCTTATATTGAGATGATGGCAAAAATTCTATTTAACAGCATCTGCTGCCAGCTGTTAAACCTGGAGGCAGACCTGTAATGGTATGAGTAGACACTTAGAGGGCTGTTATGTTGAGTCATGCATGTCAGATAAAGTTCGAGTAAATTTCACCACTTTCCCATCATATGCACTGATTCAAAGATGATAATATGCCAGACATATGAAGGTATGCCAGGATTGCATCATACACTTTCCACAAATCTCCCCAGTCACATCAAGGTATTACGAACAAAAAACAAATATAAACATAACCAGAGAGATGGCAATGTCAGTCAAATTTCATGCTGAAGAATACATGCTCTACTTTTAGCCACTGACAAAGAGTAAAACAAAAAGACAAAAGATGAACCTATCATCCTACATGCATTTCTGAAAATTTCAAGTATGTAATATGCTTGTTTTTTCATTCAAATAATCAAACACTTACCGTTGGTGTTGTTTTGTTTTTGGAGATAAAATATCATACTCAATATACAGTTTTTCAGATATTCTATTTCATCTCTTGTGGCTGCATACCAGAACCACATGTTGTCAGTACTGTCTGAAAAATGCACAGTTTTAATTGCTAACTTCAGTTAATCCCTAAGGCCCAAAAATGTCCATTTCTCCAACTGTATATACATATGAATCACGCTAAATTATGGCTGTTGTCAAGTAATATATAGAAAAACCTAACTGATAACAGGCTAGGCAAGGTTTATTCTGCCAAGTCTTTCTAATAAATCTGGATTCTGCCTTTGAGTATCGCTTGTACCTGTGTGCACGCACACCCCAGGCACAGTCACTTTTCTGCCTCTGCAGCAGGAGAATGCACCACATTGCTGAGTGTCATATACGCTCTTTAGTCCACTGCTGCAGTGTTGTGCAGCATATCTCCATGGAAACCCCTATATAAACAGCTGTGCAGAAAATGACCATTGCCTATACACAATGCACATGTGCACACCCACAATGTGCACGTACACACGTGTATCCTGCACACTTGTTAGCCATATGAATCATAGTGATCTTCTCTTCTCACTAGGGTTCAAGAGGGGAATTCCACCTCTTATAGGGCTGGTCTACAATCATCCATAATTTACAGCTCATGCACGATGGGGCGCATACATATATCATACTTAATGTGTTATTATATATTCTATGTGTGCTAGTCAGAATGTCTGCAAAGCATTTTTACATATGACATTTTTGAAAGAGTCACATAGAGCAAACAAAACAGGGAACCGTATGAACCTTAATTGCATAAATACAAATTACGAGGAAGGCAGATTCCCTCTCTTTACATCCTGAGTCTCATTATTGTAGCTGGTGTTTGAGTTGGTTAAAACAACACTGTATGCATTGCATCATTATGGGGATAATGAAATGCAGAGCTCAACTGGAAACAGCTTCACGGTAGAGAACAGGCAGCTTTTTAAGAGTCTGATCACAGTCAGAAAAGTAATTATTTGATCTGTAAATGAAGGTGAACATTTCTTTTTACTGGCAACAGAATTCATTAAAACCAGTCTTTGTTATGCAGAGCTACTTGTCGGTACAGTTTATAGCAGGATGTGAAACAGAGAGGTCAAACTGAATGCGGATTTGACATGAAGCTGAACCACAGAATGGGTTTTTATTGTTGTGAAGGCTCTTCAGCTCCAGTTGACTCATTTGGAAAGTTAACAATGAGAACACTGACATTTGGGTTACTTCACATTTAAAACTGACGGCAAGACCCTCATTGTAAAATACTTTTAAGGACGACATAAAATTGGAGTAAAGTTGCTTCGTTAGGCGCTGCTTTTGTGTTGTGAAAATGCAGGTCAATGAATAGATAATGATGCACACACAGTGAGGTCACTGACCAAAGCCAGATGACGACAGCAGGCTGCATTTTAATTGCGCTCCTTTGCCCTGCTAACTTAAACCCGCTGAACTCATGGTTGAACTCGAAAGCTACCAATTCAAATCTTTGTTGTCTCTCAACAAGCTCAAAGACTAAGCTCTGTGTTAAAAAAAAAAACACTTTACATCAGAGCTCAAACACAGGTTCTCTTTTCATACATTTCTCAGAGGAATGCGGCTATGCAAAGCACTTCAACTCTAACTTTGTATGCATGCGGCAGACTTGTGCTTGCATCAGCAATATGTTACATTTATGTATCATCCCTAGCAGATGATTGTTTTGTCCACAAGCTCTTCCACATGCTCCAAAAATCCTTGACAATAGCCACGATTCATCCTTGCTGCTGGACTAAATCACAGACAATCCCAGTACTGCAATGCATCTCAGTGGGGACAGCCTCTCCCCTCTCACACCCACCTGATGCTCTGCTCCTCGCAGCGTACACCGAGGTGACTCTGGAAACTTATGACACTGCTGCTCCAGCTGGCTTCAATAGTGCATATTAAGAGGCTCCAACTATTCAAGCTCCTACCTGCCTCTTGTCAAACTCATCAAACTTGATCTGAACTCATGCAACTCCTCACAGAAACCTGCGAAGGTTAAAATGAAAATAACCTTTCAGATAAGCACCGAAACAAATATCTGATGAAGTCTGTCCACAGAAAATTAATCAACAACAATACTGAACTGCATTTTTATTGTTATTTTAAATAAGTCAAAGTGTGTAATGTGAAAAACTTTATTAGGAAGACACCTGCAGATGATTTCCACCCAACCCTGCAGGTCGCCTCAGTTCTGTGGAGCTTTTTTAGCATCCTTCAGCCCACTGTCGTCGTTTTACAGCCCACAATTTACTGTTTTGGCTCACCGCTCTCATCTGCAGGCAGCCGTTTCCAACAACAACAAAAAACACTGATAAAGCCAATGTATACTTCCTACCCAGCACCAAACAACATAAAACAGTTAGTGACTAGCTGATGAGCATGTTGGAGAATTTAGCAGCTAACAGAGACCAAAATAGAGCTAAAAGAGGAGTTCATTCATCAGAAGCCTGTACTATGAAGCAAGTGCAACATATCTAGGATATGTTTTAGTTATCTGGCTTCACTTAGCCTAAGAACTGCACTCTCACTAAGTGGTCACTTGAAGCTTTATATAACCAGTGTTTCTGAATCAGGTTACCTATATGTTCACATTAAAGGTATAGTGTTGCACCAGATGATCAATCAGAAACATGTAGACAACCTGGCAGGTGTTAAACAGTCCTGGGAGCAAGTATAGGAACAAATATAAGAACATAACTGAAACCAGTCAGTGACCTTACTTGCACGGCTTTAGTGCTCAAACCAGTCTCCGTTTAAGGATTATACCGCTATACAAAGGCCTATGGAGGAATAAAGGTGCTTTGAAATTTCTTGCAGTAAACACGAAACAAAAATAAAGCAAGAAAGGCCATAGTTGCCTCCACGAGTCTGTATATGTAATAGTTTTGCTTGTCAGGGAAAGATAAGGATTCAGATGGTCTCTCAAGACTGATGTCCATCCAGAAACTCTCCTGCAATCCATGCACTGAGCTACACGGAATCTTTTAGAAATGTTGATGCCATTTTCCAAGTGAACTGATCGGACAGCAGGCCTATTGATCTGTTACTGAACATAACTGGAGCAGGTGTGCTGCATAAGGTACCACGTACCTGGGTAAGAAGTGAACCATCGCCGTAGCCCTGAAAACCCAGAGTTAAAACTGAAGTTCAAACTTCAAATCCTGCTCTGCCTCAGATGGACAAAATTAATTAATTCAAAAATGAAAACACATTTGAAAACAACTAAAACTTCATAAGATGATGTCCAGTGTTGTGTTTGCAGTTTGTTCTGCGGCCCCATGAGGCCAAAAAGTAAGCATTAAAGTTCTAATAAGTTTTTTTTTTAATGATATATCAAATAAAACCATCAAACAATTGTCGATTCCAGATTCTACACGGGGAGGAGTTCCACCTTTACTCTACCTCTGATCATTATAACCTGAATGCCCTTCGCTTTTCAAACCACAAACAAAACAAGCAACACCTTGGTGCGTGTGAAAAAAAAAATTGTTTTCTTATTTCTGACATGTTGCAAACTAGATCACTGAATAATAGAGTAACTGATATTTAAAGTAAACATCAGATCAAGCAAAAGCCATTTAGCAGCAGCCAATCAGTGGACTTAAAGACCATATAAACAGCAGGCTGAACCCCTGAGCTCTCCGTGGATCACAGTGTGTTTACCCTCGTGGTGTTTACCTAAACACAATCAGTCAGGCTACATTCTTGTGTGTTTGTATGCGTGTGTGTCGAGAGAGACGGGACTGACAGATGAGGATTTCCTCCAACCTGGACAAAACCTAAAGACTTGCTTGCAGACACTTTGTATACACACCAAACACTTTTAGTAACATCCACATAATCCTCATGCACTGACAAGGTGAGGAAGGATGGAGAAAAGGTAAACGGAGCAAGGAAAAGACTAAGAAATGGAGCTGTTAAAAGGGGTTGGAAATAAGATAAAGCAGCATATGTGCAGTTTGTCCCATTTGCTTTCAGGTCTAGTCAGTTGAGTTTTTAAAAAAAGTCCATTAAGTTGGACTTTATAATCACTATCACATGTTTACCTGCCTGGCGGCTGGCAACAAGTCTATGAAAAGACTTTACAGCATACAGCAACACCAGCTAAAGTGCAAAAGCAAACTGAAATCAAAAGTTCATATCTGAAATGCTGATTGTGCCACACCTTGCCTAATTAAAGATTCTGCTGAAACCCAGGAAGGGGGTGTAAATGTATTTATTTTTTCGCTGCAATGTGGAAAAATGTGACTATGCAGGGGGGCAACTGTACTCCTCCCAGAGAAAACACACGGCGGTGGAAAACTCATTGTATTTGCAGCTATTTCAACACAACACTGTGTCTCTCCAGGGATCTTCATGCAGAACTCACTGCTGGTGGTGTCCCATATCAAACAATTACTTGCAGGACCGCCCAATCTGTAAACATCTCATCTCCACATCCAGATATTTAACTTGACTCGGGATGAGTGAGATTCACTTCCTAGAACAACAATCAAACTGAGGATCAGGACTTGGTTTCCTGGTTGTCCAAGCAGCTGAAGGGGGAACCAAAGAAGCATTATTTATATGTTTAAGCTGCACTATCATTGTGTTTTCTTAGATGAGAGCAAATTACAGGTTAAAGGTGGGTGTTTCCAACTGATTCCATTCACAAAACAGATGTGGATATAGTGCAAAAATAGCAGAAAATGTGCATGTATATGGCACTAAGTTCCTACTTTAGTAAAGCAGATTACAAGCAGTGAGGGTCCTGCAGCCTGAAGTGTGAGAGGAAGGAAAAACACGCACAGTGGGTGTGTGAGTGTGTGTGTTTATGGCAAGCCGTTTGAGTATTTATTCCATATCCTTGATATCAGACATTACTGTCTTCCACTAGTTCGCTCTTTGTCCGCACTAGTTGGACATTTGGTCACACTAGTTATGCACTTTGTCGTACTAGTTGCACAAAAACTCTGACTAGTCACTGTATTTAAGCAACATGTTAACTAGTCAAACATGAATTCACCTCACTAGTTAACTAGTGACCTATGATTTGCTGCACTAGTTAACTAGTTACAGCTGAAACACACACTAGTTAACTAGTGAAGGACAAAATACTGACTAGTTAACTAGTGACGGCCTCCTGTAGCCTTACTAGTTAACTAGTGAGGCTCAAAAAGGTTTACTAGTTAACTAGTGATGCCCCAAATATCCACTAGTTACACCAGTGAGACATTTTGACTTAACTAGTTCAACTAGTGAGGTCCGAAATGTCCACTAGTAGAACTAGTGAAAGCCAACATGCTCACTAGTTTACTAGTTC
>OMNN01031242.1:25443-43591 GCA_900302755.1 Chromis chromis | reverse complement strand
ACCCTACAAAAATGATATAAAATACTAATTTACGTGTGAATAATACACATTGGAGAATAACCTAACTAATGTATTTCTGTATATTCTGTATTTATTTATTCTGTATTTATCTTTTATTTCTGTATGTATGTTTAATATGATGCTGGTTACTTGAATTTCCCTCTGGATCAATAAAGTACCTACCTACCATTATACAAATAATACAGAACTTTACATAACTAATATAAATATTATGAACTAGTTGACAACTAATCAATTATTCAATTAATCGTTGCCACTCTGGTACACAATTTCTATGACTAGACTTCTGAGTCAGATATAAATATGCACGAACTGAGCCGTTGTGACTTGAGATGTGACGTTTGTGGTGTAATAATGCATCACAGTTCAGGGGCCACACTGATGCAACTGATTGCAGGGAAGCGGTGACTTTCTCCCACTAGGCTCAAGTGCATTTTGACTATTTCGACTGTCTTGAACTTGAATGTCTGTTGCTTATAAGTTAGAAGTGAGCTTGAAAGAAGTAATTTTATTCTTAACCTCTGACCTTGAATAAAATTCAGATACAGACCTTTCAGTAATAAGTCTGAGAAGAGCTGATATAATGTCTGAAGCTAAATTGCCTTCTGGCTCCAGCTTTACATCAATCGACTCTCTATCTGACTTTCAAAAAGACCATTGTGTCTTGTTTCTTTCACTCACAGAAAAACCAGTGTGTGAAAAAAAAGTCATCTGCCAGACTATTTCCTGGCTAAGAGCAGTGGCCTCCTGTACTCCTTAGCTGTCATGACAAGGCTACTGGAAGACATTGTGCCCAGTTTTTGACATAACATGTTAATTAGTGGAGTTTAGAGGTGTCAGTGAATTTTGTTTCTAGTCTTGAAGCTAAACTAAGTCAGCTGTCTCCAGGCTTCATACTGAAAAGACAGATACTTTATAAGATCGGCATTGATCTCTTCATCTGGCTCTTGGTGTGAAATTGAATTTCCCAACATGTCAAACTATTGCTTTAAAGAAAACATATTAATAAACATCACAATAATGTACAGCGAGAGAGTACATTAATGCAGCAAATTCTCAGTCATCATATCCACCACCTCTGTCAGGGGGGAGATCAATATTTCAGCCAACAGTGGGAAAATAACATTAAAGTGAGTTCAGTTACTGCTCAGCCTGAGGCACACAGTCATTCCATGAGTGGTGTGAGGTGATGATATTGATGCCACTCTCGCACTGAAGCACAGTCAATGGAAGTCAATGGACGTAACATGCAGCGTAATGTCACATAGATCGCTCTTCACTATGTTAGCCATTAGCCATGCCAGCCCCAATCCGCGACCCATTGAATTCCTATACGCATGATGCATGAGAACAATGGCAGACACTCCCATCTTTAAGACGCACACTTTCACCTCAACTCAAGCCCCACGCACACAGAGAAACACATTCGGAGCAAAGTTTGATAGAAGATTGAAACTTCTGTTAGAGGAACTGTGGCTGTAAAATATTGACATTGGATGACAAATACAGAAAGACACACACACACACACAGACAGAGAGAGAGACATATGAAATATCTATCTACTGAATGACACAGCGAGAGGAGGGAGATACTTACAGTGGCAAGGTCACCGGGTAAAGTGGAGCAGAAGGTGGAGGAGGGAAGTGAATAAAAGTGATTGGATGCAATAAAAAAGAGGTGAAAAGAAAAGGGAAACATTATTGGAGGCGTCCCAGAGGGAGATGTGAGAATGTGAGAGCTTTGCTACCCATACAGAGCACAGGGGTAAAAAAAAAAGAAAAAAAAAGCCTCTTTTCCATACAGGTAGCAAACAAGATTAGTACATAACTGGCCTTTACAGCACAAAGCAACCTCACATGTATCTGATGTGACTTTGGCTTTACATCAATTCTGCTTAGTGCTGAAACAAGAGAAAATCACAATCAATAGCTATTTAGGAAGACTTACAGTACAAGTAGGATCAATATGACTGATGGAGACATTTGACATGTTCTAAAGAAGGTAAGCTGAAAAGTTTGTAAACTTGACATTTACAGTATATCCTGAAATATGACTTTCTTAATCATGTGCAAAAGGTAAAAGTGTTTGTACACAGACACATTACAGCCAGTGATGTAGTAATTGTTATAGCTGAGGAGAATGAAAGTGTCTGCACACGGGTCGACACACTGTTCACTGAACTAACCCACACATACTGTACGGAGAAGCATGCAGGACAACAACAAAGATACACTATTCTCAATCAGGACATCTTGTGACTCTCAGCTGAACAGCCTCTTCGAGTGCAATGTGACGAGGGAAGAATGAATCTTTTTCTTATGCATGTTTATACTCAAGCACGCTATCCAGATGGCTTCAGTGCATTTAAGTTTAATGACTTGTAAAAAAAAAGAAAGAAAAAAAAGGCAAAAAATAGCATCTTGTTTAAACCATGCTGCCATGCTATTTAACTGAGCAACATCTCACATTTGTTTTCTACAATTAGCTCAACTTACTGTCTCCGGGCTCTGCCATATCCCATAAATGAACAATCACAGTAACCTTAAACCACATGCTGATCACTGACTAACCAGGCCAGACTGACAAATACAAGAAGACTCCCCGAAGCAAATATAAATTCTTGTTATAATGCAGTTTTCCACTGTGCTTTGTTCCGTCGGTCTGTGCTATTCTGGTGAATTGTGTGTCCTCAGAGTCCCATGTACTCAACACTTGTCACGCCTGAGCAACCTTCACTTCATTCATGGCCTGTTGCAGCCCTATTTGCCATCAAGAACCTGTCGGGAGCTGCAGGCAGGGAAGCAGGCATATGCATATGCTCGTGGCATGCGCACTAAAAACATTGCTCTTCTCTACTTCAGCCACTGCCACTAATGCAATAAGTCTGACGAATCCTCTTTTCCTTAATTTTTAAACAAGCAGTCAAACTGTATTTCCTCTCTCTAGCACAACATCAGTCCTCATCTGTTTTTGTTGGTGAAGGATTCGGTTTCGACAATAACTGGAACATCAATACTAATCAATGCTTAATTATGAACGGCTGTTGAGGGACATCGATAGGTCAGTAAAAACATCTACACCAAAACACAGCATGACTAAACCGACAGGAGGACAGGCAGGCTAAGGCGGGGCTAACTGCACTGTACCCGTTCTCTTATAGATGGGAGGCTTCCTGTAGATGTTGGGATCCCCTGTGGCTGAGGAGAGAAAGAGGAGATGAAGAGGTGAAACATGGAGGAGGGGATGCGAATCGCTGGATGGGATGATGGTAACGGGAGAAGGTGGAAGAAAGAGGCATGAGGGATGATTGTAAAGGAAGATAAAGAAAAGAAGGTAAAGATGCGGTATGAGGGGGAGAATATGCCAGAGCGGTAATGTGTCGTATAAAAATACAACTTAGTCACATTTTTACACATCCTCTTTCCCACGGAACTTAAAATAACCTTTCTGTATGATTTGCATTAGTGAGTAATGGCTGATGAAATCTTCTCTGTGAGATAAAAAAAAAAAAAAAAAAGGAGAAGAAATTGAGTGCAGAGAGGAGATGAGGACTCCTACCTGGTACATGAAAATGTTTAGGGGGCTGGATTGTGGTGGGTGTGCTTGACCGCCCCTCTTGGCCGTAATAAGGTGAACTCCTGCCACTCTCAGAGCCTGCAGCCAGCCACAGCCAATCACAGCAAAGGAAACGTGAGCATGAAGGAAAGCCTCAACACATGCAGGTGAAAACTAAACAGCTCTTATTCAAATTACAAAGTGGCACAGGATAACTTTTCCACTTGTGTAATGACAAAAGTTACTGACTTAGTATAGCAGGTTTCTAAGAACAGCATCTACAGCGTCACTGCACATGTGTAAGAGTTAAATGAAATGGAAGCCAAGGAGCAACTGCAGCACATGAGACAGCCAGAGAACTATTTCGACAGACACTGTGCCCTCAGGCATTGAATCTATAAATCTTGTGACACTTACACTATATGAGGGGTTAGTTATTGTAGCTATAATAGAGGCAATGAAAAACAGATGGAAATGACAAGCAATTTGATCTCTAATAAAGGAAGAATGTGACACTTTGGGAGAAAATAATTATCACAAGGCTACAATTTCTACTACTGCTAAAACCTCCAACTAAGACATTATTAATGGTGTAATTTGTACAAATAACAAACTGTAAAAATTACACATTGTGATTTTACAAGGGGATTGCGGTCCAGACTATTTCCTGGGTTGGAGCAAGGACTTCCTGAATTCCCTACTGGTTACCTGGCAATTTCAGCAGCACTAACCCTAAACACTGAGGTTATAAGCAGACAGCTAGGGTTAAATGCCACCTTCCTTACCGGGGTATCCATAGTGCTGTGGAGAGCGAGGCATGATGGGCGACATGCCCTGGCGACTATACGTCGGCGAGTCAATATAACCTGGACTGGAGCACCGCCTCTGCTTTGTATCCAGGCTGTCGTAGTCCTAGATGACAACAAAGGCGATGAGTTGAGTGAAAGAGGAGCAGGGGGGCCACAAGGAGACAAATAGCTTAGTGACAGCCAAAATAACAACAGTTCACGGGTTTAAACTTGTCCTATCGGAGCTGCTACTTACATTTGAAGCAAGAATGCTCACCTGAGAATAGGGAGAGAGTGTCCCAAGTGACTGCAGAATCAGTGGAGACAGAAAAGCTTTCATTTAGATTGGAGAAATAAGTAAGGACTGGAAAAAACAATATTTAATGCATCATGTATTTACCCGACCACAGGAAAAGATCAGACAGTTTTTTCAAAGTGATGACCACAGAATTATTGTGGTAAATTAATGGAATAGTTTGACATTTTTGAAAATATGCTTATTCACTTGCTGAGATGAGAACTTGGGTACCACTCTTATGTTTGTCAAACTCTCACTAAACCTTTGTATGTGTTGTTCTCTCATCTGCACAGAAACCAAAATGTAAAAATGTCAAGTTATGTGATCTTATCGGGTGGTACTTTATGTCTTGGTTTGACTTGCTATTATGTAGATTTTCTTTTTATCTTTGGATATAGACAGGCTGGCTGTTTACCCAAGTTTTCTGTTTTAGGACTAAGTTAAGCTAATCGCCACTTGGTTCTATCTTCACAGAATGGTGTCGTTCTTACATCTAAATCTTGGCAAGAAAGCAACATTCTCAAAAATGTCCAACTATTCCTGAGTGTGGTACATCTGCCATAAGAAATGTACCAGAAACTAATGTAAACTGTCTGTCAGGCAGCACTTGAGGCTCATTGTTTTTAGTTGTTACCAGATTTCTATTGAAAATACCCACTATTTTAAAAGAAGTTTGATCAAAAAATTTTTTCAAATATGAGTTCTGCTAAAAGGTTAAGGTTCATGATTTTTTACTGTGAACAAAGCCCTCCTGCAAAATTGATGGCATACTTCCTGTAATAGAAAGTGAAGAGAAAAGCCAATGCCTATGAATGTGCCCCTTTGTGAAACTAGTTCTGCAGATGGAGTTTATAGATACCATTTTAGATCCACATTTTACCAAATCAAAATAATCAAAATAAAAACCAATGAATTCCTGTTTTCTCTTTGAAAAATAGAAAACCATGGCAAAAACAGCAAAACAATAAGCCTGACACAACTACATGACAGACGTCTAATGAAGACAAATGCTTTCGTTTCCTTCTGAAAATAGACCACTGATGAGAACAATGCTTCATTTGGCCTGGAGTGTGTGTGGCAGTAGTACCTCCCCATAGCTGTAAGTGTCTAGCCTGTCATCAGAGATGTATCTGTGGTACGGCTGGTATGAGGAGGATATGAGGTCTGGCTGTTGGACCTCGTATATGGCCTTGACCTTTGGCAGGGCAGCTAGGTCCTTATAATCTAGGATCTCATGCTCCACTCTGGCCTGGGAAGAGGACACACATACACCCACCAAAGACAGATACAACAGCAACGAAACCCAACGTCAACCACAGGGACAATGCACAGAAACAAAGTACAATGAGAACTCCACTAGTGATAGTGATCAGATCATGCAGCGGTGAGAGGAGTGAGGGCCAGCAAGAGCTGATGAAGCACATACAAGTACAAACGCACACATGCACGCTGCAGAACCTGACAGCACTGTAAGTTGTTGACCTTCAGGAGCTCAGCATATGTGAGAAAGAAAGCAGAGGGAGAGAGAGAGAGAGAGCGAGCGAGCAAGAGAGAGAGAGGGAGGAGGAGTGGAGACAGTATGGACGACAAGCATGCTTACGCTGCATTTCTCCCTCATCCATCACCTTAAACAGAAAGGTCATTGATTATGAGACGAGAGCAGAGCAGGGCAGGGCTGAGCAGAGAACGGTGACTCCTGCTTGCATGCAGACAACCCTTGACATGCTAATACTACCGTCCTACAGCAACACAATGACTTAAGCCTGCCAAGCAGCAGGCTGAAGTCCTGTTTTGAAATGGAACTGGTCCAACTCTGCAGTGCACTTATAGACTGTACATCGTACAGTTCCTATAGAAAGTATTCACCCTACTTGGAAGGTTTTTTCTCTTTTTTTGGTTTTCATTATTTAATTATGGTCACTTTAATTTAGCTTTTTTTGACAAGAACTTACAAAAAGACTCTTTAATGTCAAAGTAAAAACATATTTTTACAAAGTAATGTCAATTATTAAAATCATAAAACCTAAAATAAGTGATACCCTAACTATTCACCCCCTTCAAGTCAGTATTTAGTAGATGCACTCAAGAACATTCACCTTGTTTTCTTTAAACCATTTCTGTGTAGCTTTGGTTGTATGCTTTAGGTTATTGTCTTGCTGGAAAACAAATCTTCTCCCAAGTTCTCTTGCAGACTGCATCAGGTTGTCCTCCAGGATTTCCCTATACTTTTCTGCATTCATGTTCCCCTCTACCTTTACAACCCTTCCAGGGCCTGCTGCTGAGAAGCATCACCATGTCATGATGCTGCCACCACCATGCTTCACAGTGGGTATGGTGTGTTTGCAATGATGTGTTCTTCACTGTGTAGCTACACACCATGTGTTATATAGCCAGGAGTATTGATTCACCAGTGAATGGACCTTGTAGATACGGATGTCTTTATACTGCAATCACTTGAAACACATTTACTGCACTCAGATGATCTCCATTTCATTAATTGTGGGACTTGTGAACCAATTGGTTGCACCTGCGTTGAAATAGGTAAGTCACTTTAAAGGGGGTGAATACTTATGCAATCACTTATTTTAGGTTTTATATTTTTAATTTACTGACATTATTTGTATCACTATATTTTCACTTTGACATGAAAGAGTCTTTTTTTGTAAAACTGTGTCAAAAAAAGTCAAATTACATTGACCATGAATGTGAAAGCAAAAGAATGGGGGAAAACATCCAAAAGGGGTGAATACCTTGGATAGGCAGTACTGTATATAAAGACTATATACATAGATAGTACAGCTGAGGTTGACGAGAATGCCATTAGCATCATTGGGTACATTTTGGGTACATTTTGGCCTAAAGATGACATGAAAAGTCAATGGATTGCCAATTTCAGTAGGTGTCCTTTAAATATCTACACAAAATTTCAGGAATTTTATAGATATTTCACTCAAAACAGAATACCATTAAAGTCAGTAAGAGATAAAGGAATCTGGGCCATGACTTTTGCAGGTGGGCAGCAGCTTTGCACAGCTGGAAATCTGCAAGACAGGTCATGGCACTGGTTTGGACCAAAGTAGTGGCCCAGCTGAGAGTCTGACATCACCATCCCTAGATCCACACTGCCAGAATCACCAAAATGTCATGTTTTCAGCACACGGTTGTGTTTTTTGGTTACTGATGACTGAAAATGAACATCACAAATATAACACATGAATAATGTGTTCATTTCTTGAGAGAGTATGAGAAAAAAGAACCAAAGACCATTATTGGTGTGTGTTGCTGTCATTTTGTTCTTGTTGTTTACACTGCAACAACAAGGTACTTAACAAAACTCTTGCTTCTTTTCAACAACTGCCACACCATTAATGGCAACAGCGGTTGGGACACAGACAAGTGAACAGGCCAAGGGAGTGAGCAGCCTCTCGTAGTTAACCATTCAGGTCTATGGGTAGTGCTTGTGTTTCTGGTGTGATTTAAGGGGCAAGTTCAGTGGCAGTGGCAGCCAAAAGCGACTGATAGCTTCAGAGTCACAGGTTACTTACACATATAACTCTACTGGGAGAACCTATGGAGGAGCCTGGCGGAGAGATGGAGGTCTCTGACAGGCGTCTGTGCTGTGAGGTACAATCACACAGATGGAAGTAGAGAAGGGGAAAATACACACAGTCAGGAAATGACACTTTAATCTTATTTGAACAACTTCATTTCAAAACTGCAGCTCACCCTGAGTCTCCTCTCCGCCCTCGCCGCCTGCTTGCATAATGGGTGCCACACCTCACATCCTGAAGAGCAAGAGAAAGAAGGAAGACATATCAGTGTTGGGTGTTTCCACATGCCATGCATTCTACATTGTATGCTGATAAGTGTGCTCCAAAGAGTGTGTGTGGTTGCATTTAGTCTTACCTGTCAGGTACATTTCCTCTCCCTCTTTGAACATCATGTTACAGCGGGCGCACCTTGCACAAGCCGGGTGGTAGTGTTTCCCTCCTGCCTGTGAACAGGAGAGGAGCAAAAAAGAGGTGTGACTGAACATAAATTATCATCATAAATAGTTTCACAGATTGAGGGCTAATCTACAAATTGCACCCCCACCTTGAGCAGGTCATTGTCTCCATATGTTTTCTACTGTGTACCACCTGACCACCAATGACCTCGTAAAGTATGAAGACATTACTGAATGGCCTGTAGCATTTTCATCAGCATGCAGCAATCATATGCTCGCCACCACCCGTTCTTCCCCCGTTGCCATAATTAGAGCAAAGATCCCTGTAGGTCAGTCACATGAAGAAAAGTGTGTGTATGATACAGAGAGAAAGAGGGTGGCCATGTAAGTGAAGGACACAAGAGTGTGAAACATGTCCTTGGACATCCGGAGCACCTCAAGGGAACACATCGGAACACATGGCGCAGGTGAAATGGACACATAATATGATGCAGTTCATGGTCCTGATGTTTCTCACATGTGTCTCCGCGGGGCTGATGGCTGAGGCGTGGCCCCGTCTCATCACCTCTGACTTCCCTGACACACCATGAGAGAGTTTCTATTTATAGAAGCACTGCTGAGACCTGAACTGTGTCAAGCAAACACACCCAACATTGTGTGCGGGCGGTGGGGTATTATGTCATTTTTATGCTGCACTGACTTATCCCACTCTTCATAGAAACAGATGCTTTCATGTGATCTGCAGGAAAATCGGTAATCTTCGACGAATGAGCTCTCTCCAAGAACTGCCAGCGTGCAGCGGGGTTCTTAATTGTATCTGAGCTGCATCTTAACCAATAACCATACTCCCGAGCTGCTCAGGTTACTGTGAAAGGAAAGCCAGGAGAGGATGCAGCATTTCCGTCTCCTGGCTTTCCGAGCAGCAAAGCGTTTACCGACCATGGTCACATAGTATCAGTTCAGCAACTGCTGCTACCATTTCTAATGAGACCCCCGGTTCTCTCCGGTGGCATTAACAGGCTGCTAAATTTATTGCCGAACTGAGACGAGAAGTGAAACTCAAGAAAGGAAGAAAGGTTTTTATGACCCTCTGTCTTCCACTTCCTCACTTTATTTCTCCCCTTTCTCCATCTTCTCTAATACTAGTCATTAAACTAACAACCTTTGGCTCTGGAAAGTTGGACGGAAGAGATGCTCTGAGCCTAATCATCAACACAGACACTTGCACAAACAGATTATTCTGTTTTTTTTTTTACATAGAGCAGGAAAATAATTACAGCAAAGGTTTCAGGCAAATTCTCAAACATCACGGTAACATTAGACTTTAAAACAGAAACATGGAGCTCATAAGTTTTCCTTATCCTTCATGGACTGTATTTTGTATGTCTGGGGAGCACGTCCTCTGGATTTAGGCTTCTTGAGATCAGTTGCGTGCTGCATCTTAACTAAGTGCATCATTACGGTATCAAAAATTGACAGGAGAAAAGACTGAAGACATGCAAGAACACACACATACACACACATACACACACACACACACACACACACACAAACACACACACACACCACACATGTTTAGAGAGCAAGTGAGATAGACATAAAGGGAAAAGAAAGAGAGAGAGAGACTCGCAGATAAAGGCTGACATGTCCCCATGTCTATAAATAGCCCAGAGAGGCTGACAGTCAGGAACAAAGCACTTTGCACCAGCCATTCTGACAAGCAAAGGAGCACAGGGACAACAAGGCCTCGTGTGTGCGTGTGCGTATGTGTGTGTGTAAGTGCACGTGCATGCATGTGTGTGTGACAAAGTTTTACTACGTCTGCTCCCTTTCCACAGGTCCCAACAGACCAGGGAGACCCTCCCGAGACTCTTCCAAAACATTTAATTAGCATCTGCACTTTATCACTTTCATTATTTTCACCCCTCCTCCCGTCATTACCTTCCCTTCGCTTCTCCCCTCTGTCCGCCTCAGCTCTTTCTCCTCTGCTGTCCTTCCTTCACTGAATCTCCCATCTCTTTTTAGAAAAATCTGCTCCAGCGTAAAAGCTCAAATGTTCGAATTTGCTTGCTGTCTGCTTCTCTCCGTCTACCGTCTTTTCCCTTCTCTCTTTACCCTCTCATCTTTGTATAACTTCCCTTGCACTTTCCACTCCTTTAACAATATTCAAGCTAGCTTTTAGCCTCGTGTTAGTGCATGTAGGCCCTGCTCAAGAAGAAACTGTGAAAAACTCCAATATTGGACTAACACACAGCAGATGAATTTGTTTTGGTTTAATAAAGCAGAGCAAAACATTTTATCACCTCTCAATCTTAAGTCGCTCACTCCCTAAAGCACTGGGGGGCTGAAACGGAGCTGAGGATAAACTGCAACAGCTCAGTTCTGATAATGCTGATTACACACAGCCAAGTCCCAATTTGGATTTCTGAACTGTTGCAGATCTGTGCAGATTCGGTGCAACGAAATCTCTGTTGGCCTCATCTCATGTTGAAATCTGGTTGCGTTCTCACCTCCAGGACCCTTCCACTGATGTATCTGCTGCAGGTTTCACATTTCACCCCATACTGGGCGTGGTAGTCTGCCTCACAGTATGGTACTCCATCCCTGCAACATATAAAGGAAACTGCTGTAGCGTGTCAAATACATCGTTTACCTTATCTGGCGAAAGTGGATATGAAGGAAGAGCAGAATCAATTTCATGCAAAACGAACAACATACATTTTTTACCTGCCATTTTTTTTATTTGTATGCTGTTTTCTCTCTATGCTTTTTCCCTTTTAACACTCACTTGCTGATGTACTCTCCTGTGAGGACCATGTTGCAGGTCCGACATCTGAAGCAGCTGACATGCCACTGCTTCTCCAGTGCCAGAAGAGACTGACCCTGCTTGATCTCGGCTCCACATCCAGCACAATCTGGAGGAGCGTAAAAGCGAGAAAAAGGGAAACGGGTAAAGTGACAGAAAGAGGAGACACAGACAGAAAGGAAAAAGAAATGTTGGGGAGTTGAAAGGGATGGTAAGAGACGGAGAAGGGTTGTAACTGTACATATTTAAACAACCACTGTGCTCTTAAGTGTAGTTTTCTACCCCTTTGGTACAGCCACCTCCTTAATAAACAGCTGTGCTAATGTGGGATGTTGTATTTCTGCACGGTCTCTCAACTGTAAGCACTGCTGAACATGATTTAATGCAGGCAGGAAGCATATCGCTAAATAGCCTGAGGGCTAAAACTGTTTCATAAAATCCACCTCATAAGAGCTATGTATGATTCTCTATCTGCATCTTTTCCTCAGATACAAGCACACACACACACACACACACACTGTATAGAAGCTAAGATTCTCCAGCAAGTGTTACTGACCATCACTAACTGGGAGGTAAAGAAGAAGGACAGCACGGAGGCTGCAAAGGATGCATGGCTGCAGAGTGTCAAAAAGCTGAAAAAAGGTCAGCGCTCCATTTGTTTCTATTTGGAAGACGTTTGGCTTAGCTTAACCTTTTCTGACCCGGTCTGCTGCCCCTGAGAGAAGCACGCAAGTCACCAGGGACTACTCCACTCAGCCTTGTCAGCCGAGACAAACAGCGTTTTGCAGTGGAAAAAACTGCAGTCTATAGAGTCTGGTTTCTGCAGTCCAAATAAATCTTAACTGTCATTCGGTGGTGATAGTGCTGAGTGTAAAAGGTCCAGGGTTTCAGGCGCAGACTGTGATTTTCTACTGAGTCATTCTACAGTTCCCATTTTAGCCACTGAATAAAATAAGGTATTTGATCATTTGCACGTCTGCAATAGAGTTTGTGACAAGGAATGGTTGGATATTGTTACATAAAAACTAAATGAGAAAGCAAAGAGAACTGCTTCTACACCTCCATCTGTGATGTAACTGCAGGTGTTTTCATCAGCTGTCAAATCAACATACTGTGGAACAGCCAGATGTGCGAAATGTTTGGAAGTTTTAGCGTGAACACATCAGAGCTGCAGCAGACATCTTAGGAAATACGTTCATACAATTCACACCTTATATTTATTTGGACAGTTACACATTTTTTTTGTTCTTCAGGCTCTGTGCTTCAGCAGTTTGTTTTAAAATTAATGGATTCTACATTAAAGCACCAAGTCTCAGTTTTAATTTGAGTGGGTGAAAATCAACCTAGAAAGAACTGTGTGGGTGAAATAACCATTTTAACACATAGTGTCCAAACTGCAATGGTTCAAAAGTAATGCAACAAAAATCAACCTCTATCAAAGTGGTGGAAAGAGGAAAGTGAAGAGAAGAAAAGGAACAGCTCATGACCCAAACATTACTGCCTTATCTGTCAAACGTGGCTATGCTTCTGTTATCGCTTGGGCATCAATAGCTGCAAATGGAACAGGCAAACCGCCATTTATTGATGATTTCACTGCTAACTGAGGCAACTGGATGAATGCAGATGTATAGAAGTACACCTACATTAAAAATGCAGTGTTTGTCTTTTATGTTTTTTGCTATTCAGTAAACATGCAGTACATGTACACATATACACTTGCTTTTTTCAGCAGTTTTTAGAAAGTCTATAGAGTAAGTGAGAGGGATGACATGCAGAAACTTTATACAAACCCTATAGGTGGCCTATGTGACACCCAAATATAAACTTTATGATGTTGAATGAGAAGTATTCTAGGGCTCAACTGTATTTAACTGAGCATTAAGTCTAGCCATTAAAGATTGGCACTCGCACTGAAGATTCACTACATTAAGCAAGTTGTTTCCCCATAATTAAGAATATCGATGTGTCACTCCAGTTTGCTCGATAATTTCCTTATGAGCCATAAAAAAAGACATAAAATACAAATATAGCATTAACCCCCTGAAACCCGAAATCTGCCATTTGGTTTGAAAGGTATGTTATCATTTTTGAAACATTGCAAAATTACACCATTTATCAGAGCCAGAAACTGGAAACAGAACGAATGACCAACTTTCCAACAGTCTGTGAATGAAGTGACATGCGGTTCCATTGGAAAACATTTAATTAAAATCACTTCTTTCTACAGGTCTCATTTCAAATTAATTTACTGTATGCAGATTCTGCAAAAAAAGAACTTATAATTCTATTCTCCTCGGCACATCCATGAAGCTATTAGGAACTAATCTGCGAACAACAATAATGTGACAGAAATTCAGGGATGTTTCGACTGAACTGCAGGCAGTGTTTATGCAAGCATGAAAATATGTTCTAAAAATATAAACAGTAAAATATCTATAGCATGTAGAGTCACCATTTTGTCCCAGCATTCATGACACCTGTGGGCAGTTGGAAGAATGTTGCACATGTTGATTCCATGGTTTTTCATTTTTTTGTGAAATAAACGATCAAAGAAATTTAACTTTTGTCTTTTTTATGATTTATGGCATTATAATTTTGTTATACTGCACAAAAGAAATTGTTCAGCTCCCTCTTGTTCTAACCACAATTGTGCTGTTTCCATAGAGGTCCAGAACTTTATATTGCAGTAAAAAATGAGCTCACAGTATGGAACACAAATGCCCAGAATTGGCTTGGGGTTTAGGGAGTTAATTTCTGATCAAGACGGGGTCATCCTTGAGACAGATCAGGACATGAACTCTAGTTAAGACAGGAAAACTTAATTCTCTGGTTCATTTGTGCTTAAATAAGCAAACTTCCACTAATAATACATTCCAAAAGGTTATTCCAACATCTGGATTAGGCATTTTCCCCTTAAATAATTATTTTGCACTTTTTCCACACTAAGCATATATTTGCATTCTTAAATATCCTCCTCGTTTCATGGAACGAGGCAGTGCATTAAATTGAGTGTCTCCACTCTGAGTCCCGTCTCACAAACTGCATCCTCATAAGACAGAGTGATGAACATGTACCTGGGGAGCTGTTTAGATTTTATTCTCCTGAATGGAGCGATCTGGGAGGGACAGTTATTCACTGCCTCTCTACCATCTGTTATTACTGCACAGCCAGTGAGCAGCAGCCTGCTGTCTGTATACTTAACAAATGATTCACTATCAGTCACTATCTCACTGTTGGGTGATCATAATTTGTTATTTTCCTGCTTAAAAAAGTAGGACTGCGCACCCCAACACTAAATATTCAGCTCATGATTTACTTATGTTAACAACTGTACATGGATGACTGTGCAGTGAATACATAAAATCCTCTATTCCCAGCACTGACGGTAATGAATGAATGATGTGACTGTTTGTGTTGCATAATTCTCAGCTGGCAGATCAACACGACAGGTCAGAGCAGTGATTTGACAGACACTTGATTAGCTAAATGAGCTAAATGGGCTTTATGGACACGTTGCATTACACTCAGCACACGGTAACGCCTGGTGGTCCTAAACAGAACGGACAGAGCGAGGCGGACGCCGGACTTACGGCTGGGCCCGTGGATCTTGATCGGTTCATTTGACTTGACAAGTGTGTGGGAGCACTGCTGGCACACACAGTCCTTTCCACTGAACGTCACCCTGTCTCCGATTGGGAAGGGTTTACTGAAAAAAACAGGGAGAGAGAGAGAGAGAATTAGCAACCAGAGCACAATAGGGGATAAAATGCCTGCAGTGATCCTGTGTGTTTACATCCAAGTGTACTGTACGCATGAAAATAACAAATGGGCGCTGGCAGGAACATGATTGGGTGACAGACAGGCCATAATCCTGCTGACACAAGCTGAATGCAGGCTGACATCCTCTATGAACCTGAAAATACATTTGCAAACAGTTGTGATGACGGGCTAATAGGACGTTGATTGTTGCAGGAGCACCTGGCTGCTCTGTGATTAAAGAGGCGATAATGTGATGCTGCCAAACGCTTCTAAAAGGAAAACTGGCTCACAGTGAGAATAAAAACTTATTAGGGGGACTGTGTGGAGTGCATACTGATCTCAACTGCCGATTTTTCTCTCAGTCTAGCCATCCAGTTTGTCTCCCTAAACAACGGGGGCCACCAGGTCACTGTTTTCTTAAAGCCACACTGCAGTAAAGACGAGTAAACACACACACACACACACACAAGTGCTGACAGGCCGAGAACATGACAGCAAGACAACGAAATCAAATCCACCATATCACGATGCACTGTTTTGACTCTCTTTCCTCTCCTTTTCGAGGAGACAGATTGATTTCTTTATGACTAGGGAGGATACGAGAATGAATGGGGAGCTAAAAGGCTTAGGGAAGGCTGTTTAAAAGACATAGACGGCAGTAATCCTTTTACTCCCCCGTCGAGGCCTGGAGCCGGAGCCAAGACCCAGAGGGAGGCTTGAGTCTCCAGCAGAGCTCACAGTCAGCACACATGAGTGCATGTACATCCATGTAGTCACTTAGAGATGTTCAGAGGGGAGCGTATATAAAGTCGTGTGCGTCTAGTTGGCTAGGGGTATTTCACAACTGTGCTGGGAGGATCTGGCACATACAGTATTATACATTTGCTCCTGTGTGCTTTCATCGTATTCAAAGAGGAACAACGTCCATACATAAAACACAAAGGACGGACAAGTGAGCTGAACAGATGAGCCAGCAGAGACATTGCAGCACACAAATTATTCAACAAAGGCCCTGGTAAATACTGGAAGGAACATAAGCCAGTGAAAACTGATAATGCATATTATTCATTTAGGCTTTATTCTAATTTCACCCTTCAGCTGGTCCCAAGGTTAACCATCTGTTCGTAAACGAAAATTATTTTAATTTAACTGACAAGCTAGACTGAGCAAAAAGCTACGCAAAGCTAGAGGAGTCTGATTTTGACATAACAAGCCTGTTTTTGAGGTTTTCATGTGTGTCCAGTTCAATGCATGGCAGATTAAATCTTCTCCATGTATAAGAGGCTGACCATATAGTCCAACTTGAGTAACAAAAATGCTGTGATGGTGCAGAAAAGTGTCTCAGTCCGTGTTTGACCTTGTCTTTACCTGCGTGGTGCTCTCACTCCCTCAAGACGCTCTTGCCTTGTCAGCCTTTCTCAGTGCTTTAAAAATTTACTGTGTTTACATATTTAATGCATGTTTTTTTTTGCTCCTTTTTAAAAAAAAAAAAAAAAACTGGCCACAAAAGTGAAGCTATTTCTGGCTTTAGTGATATGCCCTCTGGCTTTGATCACTGCCTCTTTTTTAGAAACTCGCAATCTGCCTTCATTAGAGCAAAGGCTGCGATGACAGGGAGAAAGAGGGATGACGATGAAGACGTAAAGACAGACAATGTGGATGATTAAGAGCACGGCAATAGAGAGAATGATGAAGAGGAAGCAAGAGGAAAGAGAGTGTGTCGAGTAAAAAAAAGACAGGAGTGGAGGATGAGGATAAAAGGAGGTACAAGAAAGAACTGTGAGCAATGTGACAGGGGGCAGACGGAGCACGAAAGAGGAGATTCACCCTTCGGCTTCTCGCTGTCTCTTCCAGTTGACTCCCCATACACTGACAACACACACACAGACATCCCTGTCATTGCCAGGACTGCTCCACTGACTGTCTTTGGCCAGTTGGTGTCAGTTCAGTTTTTTTTTCTTGCCCTCAGCTGCTGGGCATGACTGTGTGTTTATCAGCCAATGTCAAGCAGATACCCGACAACAGACAAACACTGCTCTCCTGCAGGGAGGTAAGTAAAGATCACTCTCATGCAGAAACTTATAACACATGAAAACCGACAGGGAGGGAGGGAGAGAGATGGGTAATCCCGTACAGCATGCACGTATCTGCAAGGAAAGTAAAAATGATGAAATCAAAAGAGGAGAGGAGCCAACAGTGATGCTGAGTGTTCGTTCTGGAGGAGCTTAACATGAACGCTGATGGAGGTCAGAGGAGAGATGGCCTACTTTTACTAAATCTAACAGTGTGAAACAGCAGGTTAGCTCTCCTGTTGGAAGCCGAGCAAAACAGCGATCTATCTATGTATCACATTTGTTGACTTTCACAAGCTGAATCACAAGCAGACTGGCACTAATTAATAAACAAGCCATATTAAAATCAGCCACCTTGCTATCGCTTATTTTAAACTTCCTCAGTTCGGGCAGACTGCAAAGTCACGAGGCAGAAAATAATGACTCATGGCAGAGAAATAGAAAACAGTCATACATTTCTTATTCAGAGTCTCCACAATCCGTCCCCTGTTCTCCATCCTCTCATCTATCACGCTATTCACTAACAGGCTACTAATGAAGCCTCACAGAACAGATACTGAGATGCTACAGATAAAAAAAGTCAAGTGATGAGCACAGGACACAGACATTTACTGTACATTATGTAACCATAATTTCCCTGAGGGAACCATCCCAAGGGATTAATAAAGTTCTATCTATCTATCTATCTATCTATCTATCTATCTATCTATCTATCTATCTATCTATCTATCTATCTATCTATCTATCTATCTATCTATCTACTAAAGAATAAACTATGCAGTATTTTATATTAACAATGGATGCATGCATGGGATCAGATGAAACCAAACTATTTGTTAGGTATCAAAATACTAACAGATATACTTAGCAGCTAGCAGGTGAGCAAAGCATGTAACAGCTAA
>OMNN01031242.1:3689-25423 GCA_900302755.1 Chromis chromis | reverse complement strand
ATCAATCCGTCCTTCTATCTATCATCTATCTATCCATTTATCATCCATCTATCCTTCTATCCATCCATCCATCTATCCTTTCCTTCTATCCATCTATCTATCTATCTATCTATCTATCTATCTATCTATCTATCTATCTATCTATCTATCTATCTATCTATCTATCTATCTATCTATCTATCTATCTATCTATCTATCTATCTATCTATCTATCTATCTATCTACTAAAGAATAAACTATGCAGTATTTTATATTAACAATGGATGCATGCATGGGATCAGATGAAACCAAACTATTTGTTAGGTATCAAAATACTAACAGATATACTTAGCAGCTAGCAGGTGAGCAAAGCATGTAACAGCTAAATAACCAGACATCTTTTGTCATTTTGAACTGGTGGAAACCAAAACAGAGCTAAAAGGTGAGTGAATATTGTGTAGCTCCCAAGTCGCCAATAAATTCAGCATGCCAAATTACACACAAGGATTTAAAATAATCACATTGATGTCTCCTAACATCTAATACCACCACAAAACAGCCACACTCATTAACTTGTGAAAACGTTTTTTCTAAACACGTTTGCCAGTACAGTAAACTGACAAATTTATTCATGTATGCAGCGTCATATGTCACATCCCAAAAGGCCCGATAGATCAACTTATTCACTATCTGGTAAACACAGTGGAGCATTTAGCAGTTAAAGAAAATAACGTCTGCCATCCTCTTCACATTGGCCAACCTTATGTGCTCCAACAACTGTATTTAAAAGGATGTCTGTTGTGTGTGTGCTGTCTGCGGAGGATTTCATACCTGCAGACACCGCAGACAAAGCACTTGGGGTGGTACGTGCGTCCCAGAGCGGAGACCACCTCTCCCGTGATGAAGCTGTCACAGCGGTCACAGCGTGTCCCGTACAAACGCTGATAGTCTGCCGTGCAGATGTACTCGCCCTTCTTCTGGAAGAAGCCAGATCGTGCCAGATCACAGTTACACACTGTGGAGAGAACAGGTGGAGACAAAGTGAGAGTGGGACACTTAAAATAGAGAAGCATATGGCGTAACTTGTGGATATTAGTGTTGCTATTTCTGGCCTTCCACACAGATTCAATAGCATACCACTCAGCAGTATTAAGTCCTATTTTTCTTCATTTTGTTCCGGTACCCACACTAGTCTGTCCTGTTTTTTTTCTGTGTGAGCGCTCAACCTGTTTGTGTGGGCATGTGTGCTTGTTTGTGCTGTGTGTATGTTTGTCTTCACACATGGCTGCCAGGGAAGTTATTCAGTTCCAGACAGTGGTGAGCCAATTTGCTCTGATGGGAATATAATGGTATAATCAGTGGAAAAGTCATTTTGCGCTAAACAATGTGAAGACGGAGACAAAACAACAAACCGCAAATTCCCAGCATCAACAGAACATCGACTGCAGACTCATTACATACCGCTCAGGAAGACACTACTTGCTGTATATGCACAAGGTGAGTGTGTCTATGTTGTGTATCCTAAGCAGACAATATATGCTAGAGGCCTTTGCTGTGTAACTGACAGGAGATTTGCAGCGGATGTAACAATAGCTGAGAGGTGTTTTCACAAATCAGTGGCCAGTGTGGCTGCTGGTCTCTGGTTTCACCCAGTCAGTGTGGTTTACCAACAGGAAGAGTTGACAGTTATTGTAACCTCTGGCTGTAAAAAAAAAAAAAGAAAAAAAAAAGAAAGCTATGACCTGACAAACACAGCACTGATGAAGGTCACCACATATTTAGATTCTATTTGGCCATCACAGCCTTGACCCAAAGATGACTCCCCTGCTGTGACACTGACACTATAATTATTGCACAGCTACAATTAGCACGAAACGCATCTGCAACCAGCAATGAACCAGCTCAGCTGGCTGCAATCCTTACACCAACAGACCAGTCCTGCCCAATAGAGGATTGAGGGTACATAAAAAGAAGAGTTAAACATTTTGGAGTTTATTGCAGATTAGCAACAATACTGGAAACATGGGACATTATTAGCCTAGTTTTGTACTAACAAGATCTTCAGAGTTGCATATCAAAGCTCATGTTATGTCCTGTTTGCTTCATTTGTAGAAAAAAACAAACATGTTAGTTGGGACCAGTTACCAAGCACTCTAGGAACTTATGGTCCCAGTTTTTATGCTAAGCAGTTGTATCACTCCTCGCATTACTCTTGACTAAACAGCAAATAAGCTTATTTCCTGAAATATTTTCTTTAATTCCACACCTTTGGTTATCCCTCTTAACTCCATAACTCATTGACAGCCTTGAAAGGCATGCTGTCTTTAAAAAAAATCCCCAAAATCTGTGACGTGGCTTTCTGTTGGAGAAGTTATCTAAGCATAAAATATGTATATATTTCATCCAAATCACTGTATTCTACATGTCTTATTTAAAAATGTGCCAAAAATAAACTGCTTGCTCAGCACAAGTAAGAGGCCATTAGTGATTCAGTATATTCATATATATAAGTATGGGAACAAATTAAAATGTAAGTTTCAAAATGTATATAGTATATGGAGTCAGTATTGGTAACACTTTTTAATTCCTGATAAATTAATAACGTGAGAAATTCAACTCTTTTTCCGATTTTTGGCATTAAAACTTTCCTATAATATGAATGAACCGTTGGTGTTGCTTGACTAATGAGCAGATTCTAAGTACAGAAATCTGATGTCTGGTCAGGAGGCCACTGACTGGAAACACTGGAAACAGTCAATGAATTAGACACACATCATTGTACATTTCAACACATGACTCCTGTAACACCACAAATATAGACTGCATGAAGGAACATTCATAGAAATTTTACCAAAGTTGAGTCTGTGTGTGCTGTAATCAAATTCTTTTCTAAACATGGTAGTTGAGCGGTGTAATTACTCTGGAAAATACTGTTTCTACACTGAAGCTAAGCAGCATGACAACAATGAAATATTATCTACAAGGATAAACAGCCACAGTAACAATATCACATTCAGCTGATGATGCTTCCTGGTGCTTCCACCACACTGCTCTTAAATGAAAGTGGATTGTGCCACATTTTAAATTGAACAAAGCATCACTTTTCTTATTACGGACTGAAGCACCTTGACTACCAGTAACTTATTGCCATTACTGACATATTCTATTGAGACTGGAGTTGCTGCTCCAGGCTGCACTTGGCTCCCTATAGTCACCCAGTTTTCAGTATTAGCCGGCAGGCTGAGAGTTCACAGACACGCAGACTCACACACATGCACATAAACCCTTCAAAGGGGCTCATTTAATCTCAAGCTGTTTATGAGTGGAGCGTATTGACTTAATGGTGTAATAAAAGATCAATGGGCCCTCACTTAAAAACAAAACAATCTCAGCTCCCTCAGGAGGATGGAAACACATAAATCCATCCCCGATGAGATGGCAGTGTGCGTATGCAGAGAGGATGATGAAATGGGACAATGTGTACAGTGAGACATGATCATGGATCTTTATCATTGTGACGGGTCAATGGCAACAAAGGAAGGTGTCTGCAGAATTGCAGAAGAAGGAAGAAAAGGGGGATGCACAAGGAGGACCAGAGCTCTATGTTTTAAAATAGCCTGTTTATAAAAATGCGTGTGTGTGCAACCACATTTCCAGAACCGCTGAACAATGGCACAGAGCTTCAAAAAGTGTCCCCACTGCATTTTGAAGCAGACTAACTAAGGCTCCCACCAGAAACCCAAATCACAGGCTATCCAATCCCTTCTTGGAAAATGGGAATGAGAGTTTAAATATTTCCACATCTAATAAGCTCCTCCCCATGGAAAAAAAAATCATTGTGTCTTGAAAATGCCATTCATTGAATAAAATCAATGTTTTAATCTTCTAAAACGAAATTATAGTAACTTGACTGCTGTAATTTCCTCTGCTTCTCTTTTCCTCCCCCTCCCCCCCTCTCTC
The DNA here is from genome assembly GCA_900302755.1 of Chromis chromis. Taxonomy (NCBI): domain Eukaryota; kingdom Metazoa; phylum Chordata; class Actinopteri; family Pomacentridae; genus Chromis; species Chromis chromis. The sequence continues at coordinate 21,484 of OMNN01031242.1, read as the reverse complement.
TCTTAGAATGATTTGCTTTTCAATCTCCACCCAGATTGCTTTTCAAATGAGTGGAATCTGCTCAATTAGCCTAATGCAATGCATGCATTAGCATACGGACGCCTGACCAAATCACAGCCGGCCGACCGGCTCTGCTCAGACTGGATTGGATGGCGTGAAAGGATGGTTCACCTGTTGGCTAATCACATTGTTTTCTGGTGACTGGCTGGATGCATTGCAAAGGACATCCCCCTTCCTCAGTTGCCATAGGAGACGTAAGCCTTCCATGGTTGCCCCAGAGACAGCTAGGTCCCAGAGTGAATGATGTACTGGTGGCGGCGGTGGTGGCATATTTGCAGGTGCTGTGGTTGAGCTACCAAATCATATCAGTGATTATAACCTAAAATCAGACACAGTGTTCTCACTTCAATGTGACAAAAACTAACAGGCCATTAATGTCTAAGGCGTTTTGTTCTTACCTCACCCAAGACAATGTGGGCTAAAACCTAGGAAAGAATTTCTTAAAGCTGATTAAAGGCACCGTCTACAAATAATAGGGCCATGCAACAGTAAATTCACATGCACTGTATGTGTGTGAAGTACATCATTGCTGGAAGTACTCATGTATCATCCCTGCACACAGTTTTGAGGTGTCTGTGCTCGAGTTTTCTCAGTGAATTCTTTTTTTAGCTAGTTTTTAGATTTTATATACAAAACAGATGATAACTTATAAGACAGGACATATTTTGAACAATTAAAGGCTTAGAATGATCACATAACAGCTTATTGTGCAGAAAAGTGAATAATCATCTTTTGAGCTTCATAATTTGATTCTGTACAATGAGCATGTTGATTATTGATACTTTGGGTACATTTTCAAGTAAAAAAGGATAAGAAAAAATATTTTCAGCAAACTGTAAATGTTACAACTTCTGTGTTTGCAGACATTACTGAGGTAAACAAACCTTTTACAGCTCATGATATTAAGGAGACCTGTCTGTTCTTATGTATGGTATTATATATAATGCTATAATTACAAATGCAGATTATGGATCTGTGATAAATTTAATCCCGAATGCCTGAAATGAAGTAAAGAATTGACATTTGCACCTGTTAGAGGACGCTGTGAGCCAGCCAAAATGAATGCAGCTCGTTACATATTTTTTAAAAGCAAACTTTTAACAGCCTACTTGTAAGCAGACCTTCTACTTTTCATGTCTCCCAGTTCAGTCGTAACCATCAAGCAGATGTTTTAAACTTCCTCCACATGTTAGTCGCCAACACAGTGGGTGGAGCTGGGACAGAGTTTGGTGCCTCTGCTGCTTCAGAGTTGTGGCTTCGCTTGGCTCAGAGAAGAAAGGTTTTGGTCACAGCCACACAACCAGCACCACATGGTGCAGACACCCACCCATAAAAACAACAGCCCGATACAACTAGCTTGGAACCATGGTCTGTTTTACTGTCCTATGAAAGGTCTTTGGGGATTTATACTGTAGCTGCTCGTGGGAAAGTGAGCAGAGCTGCTGTTAAATATCATGGTCATGTTTAATTCCTAAGTTAATAAAAAGTTTTGTTTGTATCACAATTGTGTATCATTGTAAAGCAAACATAATCAGTATGCACAACTAAACTACATTAAAGGCTTCATTTCATCTATTTGCTTCTTTTATGATCTTTCCCTGAATGGCATTCTAATGAGGGAAACTAAAAGATCGTGCGTCTCTCCTTCATATTGCTCTTTTTTTTGGCAGTGCAGGAAGTTAGGATCTAGAGATCATAAGTCTAGTGATTAGAGGTTAGCATGTAGGCTGATGTCTGCAGCTGTGGTCATTAGAACTGCACTGATTAAGCAACCACAGGGGGTCTGCCTGATTGGGTATTTATCTCCAGCCAACAGACGCAATTAAAATTCCCTTCTCAAAGTCGGCCCGGGCCGGAACCCCAAAATAGTCCCGACACCCTCCCTCCCTCCTCCCCTTCTCTTTCTCTGTCTTTCCGTTTCAAAACTGCTTCCAAATCTTTGTGGCTCAGAGCACAAGGTCTCCACTTTATCTCAATTTGCACCCTCTCTTCTCGCGAATAAAGGGCTGAACCTCAGTGCAACCTTGCCTTTCTTTCACAGTGTGTCTCTTCTATCCTCAATCCCCCTCCAGTCTCTCTAACCGTGACTCTTCCCTGAGCTCAATATGCTCCTATTAGATCTTCATAAAGTGCTATTAAGTAAATGGACATGGTTTGGATAGTACGTCAAAGTAGCCCCACTGTCTATTCTAATTGTTTTAGTGCTGCTGTCAACATTATGCTAATTCCCAAGGCTTTTTCTCCATAGTAATACAGGCAGCCAGAGACAGTTTAGCAAAGGGGCGTGTATATAATTGGGCAGTGACAAGTTTCATCAAGGGAAAGACTCACCTATTCACCCCCACATCTGTGCTACCAACACAGGGCCCCAGCTCCTCTGCCCTCTCTCTGTCCTCCGGATCTGAACCCCTCTGATGGGAGGAAACACTTCAAGAGTAAATAATGTGTTTTCTCAAGTTGTGCCAAATCGTCGGGAGGGAGAAGAAGTGGTGAGACAGATAAGAGGAGAGAAACAAGTCTACAGCCACACTCACAGCTCTGTGAGGCTCTGTGCTTTATATATACTGTCAGCATGGTGATCTTTAGCAGGTGTGTTTACCATCTTCACCATTTAGTTTTAACATGTTAGCACACTACTGTTTGCTGATTAAACTAAGTACAGCTAAGGCTGATGGGAAGTGTCCATCCATCCACGTATTTTCTTCCATTCATCTAGGGTCATGTTGCAGTGGCAGCAGGTTTAGTGGGGCCTGCCAGGGATCCCTCTACCCAGTAATATTTTCCAGCTCCTCCTGGGAGATCCCAGGGTGTTCCAAGGTCAGATTAGATATGCAATCCCCCTAGTGAGTTCTAGGTCTACCCTGTGGTCTTCTCCCCAGTTGGACGTGCCTGGAAAACCTCCAAAAGAAGTCACCCAGGAGGAATCATAATCAGATGCCAGAATCACCTCAGCTGGCTCCATTCGACACAGAGGACAGCGACTCTACTCCGAGTTTCCTCCACATGTCCTCAACCTACCTCTAAGGCTGATTCCCGCCTACCTATGGAGGTAACCCATTTCCATTTCGGCTGCTTTAAACCACAATCTCATTCTTTCAGTCTCTACCCAAAGATCATGACTGTAGGTAAGGGTTGGAACGTGAACCAACCGTCAAAAAAGTATTGGATAAACTGAAAATTTATGCTGATGATGGCACAAGAAGAAAAGGTAGAGTTAACTGGAATGCTCAAGTGAAAATGATTCATTCTCTGGGGAGCATGAATACTCATAGCAAATATCGTACCAATCCGTCAAGATGTTTTACTGAATTAGTGAAAATCTCTGCTGGTGGTAAACTGCTTATACTACTAGTCAGGAATAAGGAAAGCCACAATTCCACCCACTGAAACCATCAATGTCTCTGTAAAACATCATTAAAATCCATCCAACAGTTTTTCAGATATTTCAGTCTGGATCAAAGCGGGCAGGACTGTCTGATCGACACTGTCGTCCCTAGAGCCCCGCTGCAACATGGTTGAAGAAAAACAGCCACAGAAAACAGAAGGAGATGTTGTCATAGAAAAAGGGAGAGAGGAGAGGGAGGCAGGCGGCTAAAGGCTAAAGCGGAGAGAAATCATGCGTGAGTGACAGGGTTCCCCTCGTATTTGGCTGCTGTAGTTGATGGAGACAGATGGCTGCCCAGTGGAGTCCCTTCATACCAGCAGACCAGCCCCGCTGCTGAGGCCTTCAGCTTTTAACCCTCTGAGAGCTGATAAGAGATTCAGCTGAGGGGAAAATAGGCGTGAATGAGATCACAGACACACAGAGATAAGCACACCGCTTGAGATGAGACTTTGTAATAAGCAATCAACATGCTCCAGCTCTCTGTACAGATGATGCACTTGTTTAGCGTGGGTGTATATGTGTGTGTTTGTCTGGGTTATCAGTTAATGATCTGCTTTATCATCCAGAAATCCCTCCTTCTCTCTCTGAGCCAGACACTTGCACACCTAAGATAAATACACACTTAAAGACAATGGGCTGGGCCTCGGTGTGTGAAAACCCCTCAGGATGGTGACGCTTGGGAGAACCAAGCAGAGGAATAATCCCTGTCATCTGTCCCAAATCCAGAGGAGTCGTCAGGGAGATGCGCCGCTTCCTGCCACGCTCCCTTCTCCCTCCGCCGGAATCTCTCCCTAGCAACCATGCATTGGCGTGGTGATTGGACCAGCGTACCAGCAGTTGCTATAGCTACAGGAAGCTCCCCTTCCCTGTAACCCCCCATGTTATTTTTTTGTGCTCTGTCTCTCTTTCTGTTTCTAACCTTGCTTTCTTTTCTTTTTCCTCTTTATGTGTTTCCATTTGTCTTTTTTCTCTCTCTTGTTCTTCCCACAAGCTGTCCCTCCATCACAGTCTCTCCCTTGCCTTCAGAGAGCAACAGCGGTACAGTACAGTAGGTTGATGTTATTAATATAGAGGTTGAGTGATGGGGGCTAATGGCATCCAAAGAGAGGCTGGACCGACTAGAGACAGGTCTGCAGAGAAAGAGCAAAAAAAAGATGCTGTGATTTTATAAGAGCCCTGGTGAGAATACTACCTAGAAACTGAGCTATAGCAGAGCAGTCAAGTATTTATCTAACCTGTCTGTGTAAATCTGCTATTCCCTTTAGCGCTGTTTTATGAGACAAATCTATTTGGTCTCCAAAAATAAATAACTACTGGGAGCGGCTTGGCAGTTTATGTGTGAACGTGTCTGTGTTTGCATCTGTCTGTTTCTCTGCTTGTATATTTGCTCCCCTGCCTCTGTGTTCTCCGTTTGGATGTGAGTTGGTTGCATGGGCACCTATTTTGCCGTCGCTTGCAGTTTATGTGTAAGTTTGCACTGCGCTCGTGCCACTGACAGGCCCCGCTGTTTTTGTTGGAATCTAAGGGTGGCAATTATTCCTCAGAAGCTGGGTTAATGTGGTCACTATGTCATTGGGCCAGTATGCGCGAGTCAGCCCATACACCAGTAACACAACACCACATGGTCCATACACTACAGCCCGCTGATACACTGAGCAGTGCTACGGGAGCCACATAATCCACATTTACACCCCCACGGCTTTTTTTCTTTGTCTGAAGTTGATGCATCAGTCTCTGAGCTGGCTTCTGTCTTCAGCATTTTCCAGACTCCTTTTCTCGAGCTGATTGCGGGGCTGCTTCTTGATGCTATAATCAGCTGCAGTATAATGGGTTCAAATGAGAGGTTAAATGCACATGATTGGTGATCTGTTCCTCTTCTGACTAATGCATGAGAGAGGAGTTATGATAATGTGGCATCCAGGAGGTACTGTGGCTTTATAAAGTGTGGGCAGAGATAAAGGGAGGATAAAATGATGGATGGGGTGGCTGTACGTATTTTTACATTTGCTTTAAGGGAATGTGGGTGAAAGTAACTTTGAGTGTGTCTGACTGTTTAAGACTGGATGATCATGATCTATTCAGTGGGGCACAGTCAGCCCTTTTGGGGGAAAGGGAGACCGAAATATAGAAAGGAAAAGAGGAGATGCAGGAAAAAGGAGGGGAAATGGTTAGGATTTTATGTCATGGTTTTGCAGTGGAAATTTAGGTAGACTGAGGCGCACACAATATAATTGGTGAAGGTCAATAACCTAGATAAACAATCAAATAGTAAGAAACACCCCAATCACAGAGTTCATAAACACATGTGGTAGATAAGGCAATTGGCTCCTGGCAGTGGATTGTCACTGTGGCGCAATGGTATAATACAGTTTAGCCATTAGCCTCCAAATCGCACACTCCGCATGCCAATGTCATCCTGTCCCAAGATGAGAAATTGATTTCATGCTTGGGTGACTGTCATCAGGAAAGACAGGGAGAAAGAAAAAGAAGAAGACAGAAGGAGAGGAAGAAAATGTTAGAAAAAGCAACAAAGACATGGCAGGAATCATAGAAATTCAATCTTACATCCTGCTGTTGCATTTAGAAGCATTTAACCTCAGAAAATAGACAGAACTAATGAAAAGCAGAGAATGGAATCACAGATAATAGAGAATAGATGGAGTTTATGAAGTTCAAAAGAACATGCAACATGTTTGTGAGTGAGGGTTGGGGGGTTTACACACTGAACAATAAAAGCTTTAGAAAACTGCTGGTTGTGCAGAAGCCCATACAGGAGAGCATATTACACGCAGGGATGTGGAAGAGTCTGGCCACACAATAGTGCCCCACTGCCTCATGGGAAGAGGAGAACTCTCTGGAATAGGAGAGGGGAGGGTTGTGTGATAGGTGTGCTAACATGATGCGATCAATGACAGTTTTCCATTACCGTAGCGCCGCTGTGAGTGAGAGGAAAAGGAAAAGGAAGACGAGAAAGTGAGAATCAGATTTAAGTGATGATGTAATGTTTAGGCGACACAAACAGCACCCCCATCCCCCCTCTTCTTCTTCTCCTTTCTGCTCGCTTTCGGTGCTCCCCCCCTCATTTTTTTTTTCTCTCTGGGGCACAGAAGAGAGCCTTCCGATTGGTTAATAGCACCATAGAGATGCTGAGAATATCCACCAACCAGGGCCCGGGTGCCCCTTCACACCGTTACCACAGCAACCCCTCACAACCACAGCGAGCGTGCACACATGTATAGATGCGCACGCTTATATGCATGAGTGCACTATATGCTCGTGTTTTCACGTGTGTGACAGCTACACGCAGGGAACATGCAACGACAGCCCTCCGTTGAATAGCCCTGAGTGAGTTTATCCACTGTACAGCGTCTGGTTGCCGAACAACAGCGTGGTGCAGCTCAGACAGTGATAAACACGACTTACTCAGCTTCTCTGTGACAGATTGCCCAGGGAAAGTTTGCAAAATGCCCATCATAAGTCATTCTAAGGGCTGGCGATAATTCCAGTGCCAAGAGCTGAATTTGCAAATTTATTTTCACACGTATACGGGACCGAATGATTTACCAAGATGGGCTCTGGAATCAAATTATGAGCACAAACATTTGCCAAACTGTCTCATTAAAAATAGATTTACTGTGACAGCAGCCAGCACAATATCCAAACACAATAACAAAAACACAAGAAAAGAAAAGAAAAACTCTCTGATATTAAACTGTTATTCTTTTATTGTGGCAGAGATAATCTAATGCGAAATGGAAAATCCAAGCTTTCCTCAAGTTGGATCTCTTTGTTTGGTTGTTTGAAAAAAACATGTACCGAGTAACGCAACAGTGCTCTCACTGAGGTAAGGTATCCAGAAGTATACTATGATAAACTTTACTCATGTACAAAAATTTGCTCTACATAAATGAAAGAACCATTAAACTGTGTTATTTCTTTTGTATTCAACTACACAGCTCAGCAGATGTGCAGTAAATACACATAATGCGGTTTATAATCTGGAAAAGATGTGATTAGATGACACATATTTCCTCCTAATATATCTTGTTGCTTTTTCATCTCAACTTATCTGCAAATGACTTAAAAAGTCACCCATGGCTGACTGTCTTTGCCGTAGAAAGGAAAGTATTAACATAATACTGAGCACACTCGCTGCAGGCTGTAAAGCGGCATGACAAATAGTATTCCTCGGTTCTTTGATTTCTAATTTGTACATTCACAGATACTCGATTGTCACAAGCCCATTTCAGACCTGCCCTTAACTCAGCAAATGTTTCCAATTTTACATGTCAGCGTTGTGTTTGAAAAGGAACCATGAGTCAGTGTGATTTTGCTGAGCCAAAGGAAAAAAGAACATCCCCTGCATCAGATTGTCAGTTTTCTAAATTGTGCACGTTTATTCATGCCAATTGCTTACAACATGAGACTCCAGCAAATCGTTTTGCCCACTCAGTCTACAGCATGTGGCCAATGTAAACCTTAGAAGACAGCAAAACCTTACTTTGATGTATTATTTACTTGTAACATTAAGAATGATTTGGTCTTTTCTCATAAATGACTTATATTCGGCCTATATTCTTGAGGCAATTTTTGACTATGTCTTGACTTGGTGTGTATTTCTTAAAATAAAGTTGTTATAGAACACACTGCTGTTAAACATACCCTACTAGGATGTGTGATTATGTCACCAATGTTTCTATTGTAGGTCACCAGTGCTTACCTGTAGCACCACAAAGCCAGTTAAGTCAGTCTCATTAGACCACAGCGTACGACCAAAGGAAACCCCCCCCCCCAAGTCGCCAGCACAATAACAAGCTACCTTAGCAGGAGCCTAAGTCCCCTACAAGGCACCTCTGATCCGTTCCAATCCCCACCGAGGGCTAATAGTAGCACTCAGCGTGTACACTAGGAGATGGATGAACGAGTGCATAGAGTGGATCTGTCAGTGTGTCTGGGCGTGTGCATGGAGGCAGAGGATGTGACCAAGATTTACTGTAGGTCTTGTTTCTGGTCTACCACTGGAATTCCCATCTTACAATATATAACTTTCACAGCATTTATGACCAGGACCACACAGGATAGGAGACTGAGTCACACAACTCCTGCAGCTGATTGTCTACTCTAACACTTGCTATGTGGTGTTGTGACAGATTCTATTTCTTACCGGTGCAAGTGAAACACTTGACGTGAAAGTGGGTCTCTTGTACTCGGACCACCTCTCCTTTGCATACTTCCCGACATCGCTGGCATCGGATTGGTCCAGAGCTCCGCTCACCGCCTGTTGAGCCTTGGTGATATGCTGCCGAAGACAGAAAAGTATATTTAATATACTTCAACAAAAGCAAACACTTGAAGCACGATTTTGCAAGCTGGGTTGACAATCCCAACATAGTTGAGCTTAAGCTTTCTACTCTAGCAAAGCACATTTGCAGTTTTCAATGATAACTTTACTTGTAAGTCTCAGGAATTTTAAACATGTGGTTTAACATGCCCGTCAAATCGTAAATTCTTCCTCTAAAACAAATAGTTTCACTCAGTTACTAGTATACAGGAAAAATATAATTTCCATCCTTCCGCCTGAAAAAAATAGCATATTGCAAACTACCGAAGTTTGATTTTGGCTAGAGCTGCAATGAATAATCAATTAGTTGTCACTTATTAAAATTAATCATCATCTATTTTGATAATCTATTAATCAGTTTGAGTAATTATTTAAGAAAAAAAAAGTTTGAGATCTCTCATTCTACCTTCTCAAATTTGAATATTTTCTGTTTCTTTCACTCCTCTCTGACAGTAAACTGAACATTATCTAGGTGAAATGAGACATTTGATGATTGTATCTCAGGCTTTGAGAAACACTGATTGACATTTTTACACCACTTTCAATCAATTGGTTGCAGTCTGATATTAGTAATCACACAGATAAACCACAATCAACATTTCTGAGCACAGACTGTTTATTTTAATTAAAATTAGGGCTGCATGATATTGGGAAAAAAACTGTTTGGGATATTTGGTTCTTCTGCGGTGTGTAGTGTGAAAAAATACCAAAATTGTTGCCAGATGACTTTAACAACTCTGAAATAATTAATCATTCTAGAATGATTGGATTTTGTAGGGATTGCATCTGCATAAAAAATAAAAACACACATTAAGACTGCAGTTGATCATGTCCATGTAATTGTGGGAAGTCAGAATTGTGATCGTGGTTGATATTCCATTAATTTCATTGTCCTCTTGTTTCTTTCTCATTTTGCTGTGCACATGAAGATCCTGTGTGTAAACAAACTCAGTGTCTTGGAAATAAAGTTTAAAAAAAACAACAACTCCTAAATCAAAATTAATTATATTCTATCAGACAGACTTCTCTTGTAGAATAGTCATGAAAAATGAGAAATGTGCAGTTTTTCTTTTTGTGTCAAGCAGCAAAGAGAGTTGTAGCATGACGTGTTTGAGTTTATTTGTCTCTAACAATTGTTCCTTACTAAAAATCACGATGGATTTCAGCATTCATAATCACATATTTCTTAAACGTGTGTATCAGTCCACCATCAGATCTGGGGCCCGACTACACTACATACTGTACTGTGTGCAGTTCACACAGTAAGATCAGTGTGTAGCTCTGTCAACACTTGTTGTGAAGCTGTGAGGTCTGACACCTATGTAAGCTGGGTAAGCTCCAGGCTTTCTCTCCCACAGTCTCTATTTTTCACAAACTCATACAGGCAGCAAACACACACATGCACACGCACACGCACACACACACACACACACACTGCTATGCGAGTTGAGAAAGCGGATGGATCCCCTTACCCCTTATACATTAGTTTACATGTCAGACTCCTGCAAGCCCAACAGCTATTTCACACAGTCAGGAAAGCAGGTTCTCACATGCAGCCTTGACAGTACTAGAATATATGCTATCATAAGAAGAAAAAAAGGTCAAAATGGTACATTAATTCGATCATAAATGAGTGAGGAAAATGAATTTATCCAAACCTCTTATAGGCTATTAGCGGCTCTCTAAAGGTCCATCACCTCCTCTGGGCTATAAACAGATTCTCTTTGCACCCACAAGCAGAGAAATGGATATTAGACTACCGGCCTTATAACACTGAGACTGAGTCAGAGCAGCTGGGATCAGTCTCTTACTTATCTCCATCTTCCTTGAGGAGCATGAGTGTTCCTACTCTCTGTGGAAGGGGGTATAATAGCAGGGTAACCAGCTGGCCTGACTACCTGAATAGCTGACTGAAGGACTCTGCTGCTTCAGTCAGAGCAGCACCAGCATATGGGCTGGCGTGACGGAGATACTGATTCCATTTCGCCGGATGAATCCCGAAGGACTTGCGTCACTTAAAAAGTCTAACAGCCTTTCACATGTCTAAGCCTGAGCACTCTTTGCATGCTTGAAATGTGACAACGGTATATTCACAGCGTGTGCGGGCGCGAGGGAATACATTCATGGGTGTGGGAGAAAATGTATGCATGAATCTAGTTGTTTATTTTCCTTCTCAGGACAGCAGCGTGGGTACTGGAAATATGCAAGCATTTTTATTTCCCACTTATCTCCCATCTCCCAACCTCAAGTCTGTGTTAGTTCTTTGTTTGCCTCACAATGCTGGCATCACCACTGGGATCGACTACGCAGCCCCATAAGTGCCCAGCACTCATTCAACTCCCTACATTCCCTTGAAAGTGCAATTTTTTTTCCTTCGTAAAACCAAACGAGCAACACTGATCCCATCAGGTGTGAATGAGAGATAATGGGAACTAAAAGTACGACATGGAGGCCTGTGCGAGCACCTACTGAAAACACAGGGCATTTATTTACAATACTGACCTTGTGAAAGTGGGCCAAAACCAACCTCTGGCACAGCATAACATCCTCTTCTTTCGCAGCCCAGCCAGGCAAAGTTGAACAGAACTAACAACATACATCAAAACTGAGCAAGGTGTGGAGATAAGATTAGCAGAATTCCTGCAAGTTCTCACCAAGCATGTTTTAATGAATGAATTGCTTATTTAACTTGTTGAATGTGCACGCCAGGAAAGCTGAGAAAGCAGAGACTCCAGGTACACGATCAGCTTAGGGGGCCGAAGTATTACGTAACTCCATCTAATTGTATCAGCGCGTTCATTCTCATTGAGCGCAGCAAAGCTCTCCTTGTCCAAACCCATTACGGAGCTCTCAAACAGCCCTCCATGCTCTCCCATGCTGAGGTGTTGAGTCATTCTTCTAATGATAGCCACCAGACTACAGGTGTAATCCACTGACTCCAAATCAGCGGAGAGCGCCTCAGGACAATACTGCCTCTGGTGATAACAACAGCGCTGCGGTCAGAGAGGCCGACAGCATCCCCGAGGACAGAGAGGTTGCTGCTATTTCTACCCCTGACCTGACAGCCCCGGGGAAGAGCATGATGGGAGCTCAGTCACAAGGGACACTGGGAGATTGGTGATAAGTGATGGGAGTGAAGAGTAGGGCAGAATCAGAACAGTGGCAATACAAGGATTGTGTGGTGATGAAATTAATCATTAAAGAAAAAAAAATGAAACCCAAGTTTACTTTTCAAAGTTTTGTGTAGCTTTTACTAACACTGTGATATTTCACTGTATGAACTCTGGACACTTTCACAGAGTTTCAGACAAGGAATCCAGCTCAGTCACGATATTTAAGCCAGTTATTTGTTAGTGCTTAATATCTTAAGTCTTCAGTATCATCAGTAACTAATGCCTATAATCCTAAGCATAGCAATTATACCTAAAAAAGATTGTTTATTAGCAAGATAATTACAAAGATGTGACTTGTGTGGAAGATTATCTTTGATGGCATGGAAGTACATGTGAAACCACTGTGTTCTACTCAGTTTAGCAAAAGCTCTGCAGTGATGAGTAAGCAAGTGGTTAATGTCGATCTACATCTCATCCATGACTTCTAGGATGCATCAAAGACAGCTGTTGGTAGAGCTGAGTGATGTGGACCAAAAGTCATGTGTTGGTATCTTTAAAGTGAATGGCGATACATGGTACACACCTATCAACCACTGACAGGTGAAGTTTATAGTACTGATCATATCATTACAATGTGATGTCTATGGGGAAACCTTGGGTCCTGACAATTGTGTAGATGTTACTTTGACAGGTACCAGCCCCCTAAACATTGTTGCAGACAAAGTAGACCCTCCACGGTAACAACACTCCCCATTGCCAGGCCTGTAGAACAACTCAAGGAACACAACAAAGAGGCCAAGGTGTTGACCCTGCTCCCAAACTCCCCGTATCCCAGTTTAATCAAGCATCTGCGGGATGCCAGTGGTGCTCCCAACACCCGTACTGTATGAGACGCCTAACAAAATCCAAACAGCAGCTGGATAGACCAGAATTTTGGCATCAATGGTTAACTTGAGACCAACTAAGTTTGTCAACCGTTGCATACATGTGCAATTGTCACATTAAGTTTACATATAACTTCAAGACATTATTTATATCTCTGCTGCGCCGTGCCTCCCTCTGTGTAGCAGGAGAACTTGTGAGCCGATGGTGCCGGGTTTGCACGCAAATGCAGAGGGAGATGGGGTTGGGGTTGCACAGAGAATGTAAGAGAGAAGAGTGATGCAAACACCGCCATGGCTTTAAGGGGAAAATGTAATGCAACATTAAATTATATCAATAAAAATGGTACTGTTTTATCCTAAAACATATCAAACCTCCTTCACAGGCTGATATACTGTGCAGCTGCAGCTCATAGTAAAACAACGGAGAACCCATTCAGAGACTCTCCTGATGAGATTTTCAAAATTCGTTTTTTGGCATCTTCTGAGCCAGGTACTTAATCCTGAAATAAAACTCTAAAGTATTGTGAAATCTGAGCAGCAACCAAAAGTTGAAGCCATTCCAATATTCTAAAGGCAACTAGATGCTGCATCCAAAAAACTGTCATTGTGTTGAGTAAACTGGGAAAACTCCTACCATCTCTCTGAAATACATTTGATATTGTTCCACAAGCTTCAAAGGCTAATGTAATGTGTGTCTTAGTGACAGTTTTAATCACAAAACTACCTCAGATCCACCCAAAGTCCACACTAGTGTTTAAAACTACAATTTGTCTACACAAACTGCATAGTGAACGCAGCAGTTTCATTTCTCCATCAGTTTATATTGAGCTTTCAGTCACAGTGCTGCTGTGTATACAACGCAGAGAGCACAATACACAATCATTGCACACTTAAAACACAAGAAAACAGACCTGAATGACAAATTGCAAGCAGAACACAAGTATGCACACTGTGTAGATTGGTGGATTGGTTAAAACAGAAGATCATCTATTTACAGCCAGACAGCTGAAAACGCCTCCTGTATAGACAAGTCACAAGATTTACTGGCTCAAGTAAGTGAGAGAGGTGCTGATGAGTTGCAAACACACAACTACTAGTGGGTAGTATATTGTTCCCTTTGTCTAGAAAAGCCTGTTATAGCTTCCCACATCCCAACGTGACATCTTCAGATGTATTGTTTTGTCAGACTAACAGTTCAAGCCAGCAACATATTTGGTTTAGTACCATGTATAATAAAAGAAAGCATTAAATCCTTTCATTTGATAAACTAGAACTATCAAATGTTTGGCATTTTTGTTTGAAAAGATAACCAAAATGATGATTGCATTATCCAAAGAGCTAATTTTCTCTAAAACAGCAATTTATTTTTACAACAAAGTAACATCATGTCTTCCCCTGTCTGTAATCTAATGTAGCCAATGATCAGGTCTCTCCATGCCTTCCCCCATCTCTCTCTTCATCTCCCTCCATCTCTGTCAGGACCTTGGGTTGGAGCATTCATCAGAGCGATGGGAGTGTCCAGTGATATCACAAACATGCTGTCATTCTGCTGAAAGACAGAGAGGTCAGACGGCTACTGACAGTCTGAATGATCACTCAATCCTTGCACAAGCCAAGGTCATGGAGGCATCATCCGGGAAGACACAACAATGATTTGGCTCTGAGCTGAATCAGCCTCCTGATTAATCTGTTCATTCAAATAACAAAAAAAAAAAAAAATGCCTGGAGCTTACAGCTGAAAAAGAAACTGAGTGTTATTTCCATGCTGTCCTCAAAATTTCCATTCCCCTGGTTGTTTTTACTGCTGTGCAAAAAATCAAACTGAATACCAGTGTAGTCGCCACAATGATTGTAGCTGCAAATGAGCAACAAAAACATGTGCTTGTTTTGGAGTTGGCCTGTAAATGCAAACCAGTTGTACGCGACTGTACATGAATATTCATTGGTCTATCCCAGCATCTGTGTTTGCATCTGTGCACCTTTGTCTCCCACCTTTGTTCTCAGTGTTATTGAACTAAGGCGTCTGGCATCAGGAGTGATAAATGGTGTTTGGCTCTGGTTTGGACTGTTTGCCAGATGAGGCAGAAGCGCAGGGATCATATATGATGAGGCTCCCCTCCTTGTCTACCCTTGTTCCAGCTGATTCTTCCAGTAAAACCAGGAAAGCATAACTGACAGTTAAACAGCACAGAGTGAACAAACACTATGTAATCTAGTTGTAAGTCCTATGTATAGATTTTTTTTTCTTCTTGCAGCTCGAGGACACTGTCTGTCAGTGGGTCATTTACCGATGTCCTCTAGTGACAAATGAGCTACTCATCTGTAGTTATCTTTCGCTGCACCTGTGTGTTGTGTTATTTTATTTATTGATGAAGCTAATAGGGATGAAAATGAATTAATTTAATGAATTAGCCTATAAAATCTAACTTGAATATTTATGGATCCCATAGGACCATTTATTATGATTTTATGATGACGTTTTGTTTTTTCCCTATAAACACTCTGATGCATGACAAGATATGAAATACCACAGCTGAAGCTACAGCAGGTCAAATTAGGTTTAAAGCAGGGCAAGTTTTTTTCAGATTTTTCTTGAACCAATTAAACCAATGTGTTGCTGTGCTTTAGGACAGAGTTCAGCCAGCATTGTTTTTCAGGGCCGATACTGATATTGATTATTAGTGATCAAGAAGACTGATTTAGAACTGATAATATCAGATAGTGCTGTGGGCGGGACGTTGCTCAAGACCACAGAGTGGTGACAACAGACAGAGAGAACCAGCTGCATCAAAACCAAAGTAGAGGATATTTAAATAAACTCATTGTGTCGGGAATCGGTTCAAAAGAAAAACAAAATCGCTAATTGGAAAAATGCTGAATATCGGATCTGATAAACAGCCAGGCCGATAAGTCGACCTCTGCTTTAGGAATGGACACATTTCTAGACAATTCCTATAAATGCTGCAGTTAGTGTCAACTCAAATCTAGCCGTGCTCGCGGGTCTTTGAGACTACTTAGTTTCAGATGTGCTTTGGGTGAAATTATAATGTCTCCAAGCTAATATCAGCTGTAGCGTTTAAGCCAGGGGTAGCCAACCCTGGTCCTCGAGGGCCACTATCCAGCATGTTTTAGATGTTTCCCTCTTCCAACACACCTGATTCAAATGATCAGCTCATCATCAAGCTCTGCAGAAGCCTGATAACGATCCTGATCATTTGAATCAGGTGTGTTAGAAGAGGGAAACATCTAAAACATGCAGGATAGGGGCTCTCGAGGACCAGGGTTGGCTACCCCTGGTTTAGAGTTAGCAGAAGCATTTCTAGAGACTAAATAGAATAGAATAGAAGAATAGAATAGCTCTTTGTCATTGTGCAAAAAGAAATTGTACAATGAAATTGGAAGAGCATCTCTCCCCATAGTGCAATTTAAAAACAAAACAAATAAAATACAAAATAAATAATAATTAAACTAGTAAAATAAAGAAAACAGTCAAAGTCCACATATGCACATACACTTGCTGTACTGTCCCATGTTTAATAATAATGAGAAATTGTCCCAATTGTCCAAAAAGTATTCGTGGGGGTTACTTCTAGTTCAAGAGCCTAATCGCCCACAGATAAAAACTGTTCCTCAGCCGGTTTGTCTGGCAGGTCTGTATCTCCTGTCAGAAGGCAGAAGGTTGAAGAGACTCCGGCCAGGGTGCGAGAGGTGTGACAGGATCTAAAATCTAAAAGTAAATAAACTGCAAAGTGCAATGTTTGAGCTCGACAACTGTTGGTTCCTCAGTTGGGATGTCGCAGCTTCTTATTTGCTTGTAAAGCTGGGAGGCTAGCTGTGGGGAGTCTTGATGAATGGCAGAAGTAAACATCTTTCATCATATCTTCACAGATTTTACTGTACACCTCCAAGTTTATAACAACCACAAAACACAATAAAAAGTTGTAATTGATTTGTGCAGTATATAATGTATCTTTAAATTTTACTGCGGTAACACACTCTACGATATCTCTTGCTGCATTATACCATTGTGAGAAATGTTACAAATCAGGGGGCAATAATGACAGCAGTGCATTGTTATATGATTTTTCATCGGCTGGATTAGTTACTTTTTTGGGTTAACCTAATGTAGATATTCTAATTTGGCTGTTATCCATAATCAATTCATAGGAACTGCACCATCACATTAACAGATAGGCATGCACAAGCAACAGTACTTTGAGATGTGTGCAATAATTAAAGGAAGACTTTTTCTACACATCAGCTCCAATATTTATCCATAAACATCACAGAGATGCTTGATACACAGTTTGTGTGCCAAAATCATAACACACCTTTCTAACTCACTTTGCATTACAATTTCAAATCTATTAGGCCACAAACTGAAATGTCTATAATACAAAAACAGACAGACAATTATGTGCATTTGGAGCAATTACAGTGCCAATAATTAAATTCTTATAATTCTAAATTATTCCAGAGAAAGCACGGAGAGCGGATCAGTCTGAGCCAGGATTGGACGGCAAGTCACACTGTGTACTT
This sequence comes from Chromis chromis, assembly GCA_900302755.1. Taxonomy (NCBI): domain Eukaryota; kingdom Metazoa; phylum Chordata; class Actinopteri; family Pomacentridae; genus Chromis; species Chromis chromis. The sequence continues at coordinate 4,162 of OMNN01031242.1, read as the reverse complement.
TTCTTCACCTCAGACAGGGGAGCTGTCACACACGGTCACAGTTTATTAGCTGCAGGTAAATATTTTGTTACATTGCAGCTGTCCCAAGGTCAAGTCCTGACCTTTCAGTTTCTCTGTTTAATAAATTAGAGATAAACTGGACACTAGATTTAGACTGTTATTGTATTATTATACATTATACATCACTTGGTGTATTGTCTAGGCATGAATGACAAATCACACGTATCTCTCTGGCACTGTGAGGGGAGGTTCGACTGAATGAAACTATGAGGAATATTAAGAAGGGACAAGCGACATACACCGATCAGGCATAACATTATGACCACCTGCCTAATATTGTGATGGTCCCCCTTATGTGCTCAAAAATGCTCTGAACCATTGGACATGGACAAGAGGACCTCTCAGGGTGTCCTGTGGGGTCTGGCACCAGGACGTTGGCAGTGGATCCTTTGGGTACTCTGGCTTGTGCAGTC
>OMNN01031240.1:0-10196 GCA_900302755.1 Chromis chromis | reverse complement strand
ATGAAATAATGATTCTACCTGTAATAAAAATATGACTTTTTCTATAAAGCTTATATTATAAAATTTTAAGGAAATTATTTGTAGTTCGTTGACCTATGAAATTAAGCCTTACAATTCGGTTTCAAAAAATGGACAAGAAAGAATCAAGTTCCTTCACGTAATTGCAGAATAGCAAATTGTACACTATGCTCAACGTTTTTGCCAAGTATAAATGGCAATAACGTTGAGTATAAACACACACACATACACACACACACACACACACACACACACACACACAGGGCATTCTCTCAAAGCCCAGCAAGCGATCTGTCTTTTCTATCTTTCTGAATGGTCTTAATGGAGGCTTTGTTACTGCTTATCAAACTCGCAGTGCTTAACAAGGCATTACCACGGCTACAGCAATCCTGGCAGAAAACCTGCCCACTACCGGGAGCCTGCAGGGTAAACCCTAACCTCAAGTATGTACACAGAGAGTGTGATGGAAAACACACACACACACATATACATGCACCGTGCACAACATGCACATGCACCTGCACATGAAGTACGCACACAAAACATGAATGCACCTACTCACACATGGCAGCAGTAGCAGTGGGCGGTCCCCAGCGAGGCAGAAACACACTAATGGATAATGACAGGGTTTGACAGCAGGAGAGTGAGCTGAGTCACTCTGGGCGCGCAGGCAATGAATAAAAGAATGGGAGTGCTGTCTGAATATCCTTCACTGACTGGATTTCCTTTGATACCATACTATTCCTGCCAGTCTCCCTTGGTAATCCTGCTCATTACACTGTACTGTCCCTCTTCTCTCAAACTGGCAGCAGCAGCCACTATGAGAGCAGAACAGGAGGGACAAAAAGTGGTCCTCACTGACAAGCCAGCGCCGTCATGCAGCCTGTAACCAGTCGTCTTATATTCCTTTTGATGATTTCTCATGGAATCAGCCTTCACTGTAGACGTCTCTTACTGTCATTGACACACACAGACACACGCTCTGATAAATTAACATGTTTCCATGCCTTGGCAGCCTCTGTTGTCCAAATTGTAGGAAAGTAAAAAATGTCGCTGAAATGTATGTGATGTGGGTCCCCCCCCTCCTCCAGCCCAGAGCAGACTCATGTCATCTACTAATAGGAAGGTTCACTCTTTTCACACTGTAAGCTGTGAAGTGAATCTATACTGTTCAGTGAAAGGAACCAATTAAAAGTTATGTGAAACCTGCCAGTCACATCGTTTTACTGCTTTTAGATTTTTCTATGTGCAGGCAGTACTTTCACACAAACATCACTTGCTGTCTCACTTCTTATATCCGCTGATAACACTAAGATTGGCTCTGTGAAAAAAATCGCTCTGTGAAAACTGCCAGTCATATCATCCAATTGTCTCTAGATGCATCTGCCCCACTGAGTTAAGTCCAATTAAAATCATCAGTAAGCTCCAACTCTGGCCAGCATTGGCTTGTTGTTCACAAGACCATTGCTTAGCCAAAATCATCATTTGCTATGGCTCCAGTCTGCTCTCCCACAGCCTCACACACAAACAGCTCTGACAAAAGGCCAGATGTCTAGTTTGTCTGATTAACCCACTACTTCTTTAGCTAAACAACTTGTGAAATCTATTCCAGAAATCTCTGACTTGCCATTTTTTCCCCTCCAATTCCAGTCGGACACGTTAAATGTTGAGCTCTCTTCGTCAGTGTCACATTGACACGTAAATGCTATTCCAATTATTCTGCACCCTCTCTGCTCACTGTCAAATTACCAGCGCTCGGAGCGGAGCATGGCTCTCACTGCACCTCTCTGGCATTTTCCCTGACAGGGAGAAGAAAGGAGCCTGAGATAGCAGAACGAGGGAGGGCTTGGGGCTCAATGAGCATTTTAAATGCTGAAGCCAGGTAATCAGACAGAGTCAGGCTCAGACCAGGGGAGCACTGTGGGATCGAAGACGTTTTGCCATGGATGGTTTTCAGCTGATTTTCCAAGCAAGGCTGTAGTTTATGAGTACCTGACCAGGTGCTTCACATACAAGGCAAAAAAGAGAAATTAAATAAAAAAAATGCCTCCAAACTGAGTTCATGCTCCCTTAGAGGTTTATTCTGCAATGTTTTGCTGTCAGATGCTGTGTGTCAAACTCCTGTTCGTGACAGGGAGGCTTTTTTTTTCCACCTCTGCTTATTGGTGCAGCAGGCAGGAAGCAGGAGGCAGCAATAAGCAGAGCAACATAATGCTGCTAGTTTGGATCCCTGCACTGGCAAAGTGTTGTGTGTACATATAATATCAGTCATTTCAGGACGTTGCATAAATGGTATGAGGTTTAGCTGCAGATTTCAGACGATTTCTGATAGCACCTATTGTCACTATCTGCCCCAGCATTGCTGCTTTTGTTCTTGTTTTGTTTCCTCCACAACAGCAACGGGCTGGCAGTCAGCAGCATGTAAGCTGCAGCAAAAACAAGTTGTGTTTCTTAAATGACACCTCAGCTCTGGGGACCTTGGGGCAACAGCCACCTGACGTGTGTAGGAGTTATTTCAGGCATAAGGGAGTGTCAGTCAGTGTGACAACCCTTTGCAGCATTCACACACACACATACACACACACACTCATTAGCACAGAGCTGTAGAGAGGTTGAGTAAGTGCTGCTCTGTTCAGATGTTCACAAAGACTTCGCTGCCTGTCAGAGCCCAACCGCACAGAGCACCGTGGGACTAGAGGCCTCTGTTAAAAAATAAATAAATAAAAAATGTGTGAAAGAAGGAAACTTATATTACTATTACTTCCAATGTTATCACCATGCTGGACTAAAGACAGGGAGAAACCTGCAGCAATCACAGGCGCTGTAATGGTACGAATGTTCGAGGCGTGCTTATTGTTTGGTGCTATTTTTGTTGTTTTGGTTATCATGAATGTAGCTGGAGGAGCAACGTTGAGGGCACACACAGGAGCAAGAGGAAATTATAGGCTGGAGACTGGAAGCCAGAGGTGATGCACTGGAGAGGAATAGAGTGGAGGGAAGAGAGGAGATAAGACACTTTGGGAAGGATGGAGTAAAGGACCAGCATCTGGAGGACGAAAGAATGATAATGGAGGCAAAGCAGAGGAAAACAGAGGTGAGACCAGAGGCGAATATGAAGGAAACAGGAAAGTGCTTACGGCTAATCAGGAGCTGCTATGAAAGCCTGGAATGGTCGGGTGCTGGAGCCCAGAGGTGGGCTGGCAGGCATGTTAAGAATGCATGGCTTCAAGGCCTCTGACAAAGAAATAAGGCTTCTTGGAGGCATCAGCCCTCTCTGTTGGTCCCAACTCATGTTTGCTCATGACGGCTAATCAATCTGAGCTCTTTGCACTTCAGTGTCCAAGACTCTCAACCTTGTTTCAGTCATCTATTTCTCTGAAGCAGCGTTGCACAGGAGGGTTAAATGTTACTTTTATTAGCACTATGTGACAAAAGGAATTAGTCACAGGACTGAGGAACCTTGTGATTTTATTCAAATTACTGCTTGTTGACCAGATTCACAAGGTCGAGATCAACTCTTTATCCTGTATGTGGACCTGCACGAAACAAGAACAGCCACTAAAACCACTGAGAGGTAAATCCCCAAAATGCATTGCTAACCCACTGGGAAGACACTACAGCTTATTATTACTATGAGGTGTGGACTGGGTCATTGTTCTCTACGTCTTTGCTAATAAATCCACCTATATGACCAGTCATAGTGAAGCTATTCTGGTTCAAATAGAGCTGAACTGCTCCTAAACAGAACTAATATTTGCCAGGATGCTTTAGGAATTTGTAAAATCAGTGTGTTTTCTCCGTGACTTTAATTTGTGTGAACCCGCTGTCTGTAACCTGTAAAATGCAAATCACATTGGAGGAGAAGTTTTCATATTTAAACTTTGTCTTTTCAGTGGAAGCTTTGATGTTTTTTCAATTTTTTTTTTTTGCATTTTTAGTGCAAAATTATTATTTTTTTCAAGACATTGCTGTATATTGGCCTCATGTAACTGTGTTTTAGAAGCAATAATATCAATTATTATCAACACAGGAATCGGGATAGTGATTCAGTGTAATTTTAATCCTCTTTCTGCATGTCCATGTGATCGACTGACGTGCACTACATGCAGAGGGTGAATGCTGAATCTGTTGATCTATCCGTGTGTTGAGGCAATCCCGTAACTATTCACTTAGTATTCAGCCGCGGTCCCTGTGCTTTACTCACATGTCTGGACTCATCAGTCCCAGCTGTAATCAGTAGTGCTCTGACAGGAAAACAAGGGGTGTGTAGGAGAACGTGAAGCTAACTCAAATGAGAGGCCAACGTAAACAGTGACAGGGCCAATTCCAGTTCCCAATCTCACCGCAAATAGAGGTGAACACGGGGGCACAGGGGCTTAACGAAGAAATAGTAGCATCTGATCACAGCACCTCAGCGCACCACCAGTGTACCAACAGGTCATGATAAAAAGGATTTGGCATTGACTTTAATCCAGAAGAAATGAAAAATTGTGGGGGGAAAAAAGACCTAAAAGAGGTCATCAAACAACTCATTTAATCCCTCCCAAAGCCAGTGTACAAAGCTTTAAATGGCTTTGTAAAAAGAAAAAAAAGAAAAAAAAAATTAAAATACAGCAGTGCCGCACAATTATGTTTCTGAATTCTTTTGTTTGTTTGATGTGTGCAGTCAAAGCCAGCACCCTTTCTTCAATAAAAGCCATCAGGTTGCTCTGAAATCAAAGACAAAATATGGTGGATGATAAAAACTGGAGAGCAACACAATTCCCCTTCCTTTTTTATCCAATTTTAGACCAGAGTGTCTTTTTTAGTTGCTATGGCTTTCAGCAAACGATATAATCTCTTCAACTTTGCGGTAATGAGATGCACAGGTTCTTCAGAGCAAATGCAGACAAACTCAAACAGATATTGTCTCGTTTAATTGAATCACGTAGCGTTTATTTTTATCTGGTCCCCTTCTGGTAAACTCAGGCCCTATTTCAGCACCAGGAGCTGTCCACAGCCCAACAGTGTGTCCTCTCCCATTTTAACTGATGTGCCCAAACCAGCTGAATATGCAACTTCCCAAGTCTTTTTTTGGAGTTCTCATTTGCTCCGTTTTTATTTATTTGAATGTAACGTAGTGTGGATAAGGCAAATAAAGCTTTTGCTGATGCAGGGCCTCCTGTACGTGATTGTCCTCTATAAGCAAGAGGGAGGGTGGGGGAGCAGAGTGGCAGCCGAGTGAGTAGTCAGACTGGAGTACAATTGTGCGTGTTTTCCATGTGAGGCCAGGAGGTTATTACAAGCAAATGGGAGTGGAGAGAGCAATCAGTTGAACAGCTGTATGTCAAATTTTTAGGAATTTGTTTATGTTTGTGATACAGAGCTCAGAGCAAATAGCTTCATAATACATGACGACTGGTTCTGTGGGATGACAGGAACATTTGTGTACTGTGGTTCTTTATTTTACAGATGATTGAAATCAGCCATTGACAGCACTTGTTGATTTTGATGGTGCGTTGTTTGTAAATGAGGTCACTGTCCAAGGTGATTCCAATATATGGATGACGGGAAATGGGTTTGTGTTGTAGGGGAGCTGATCAGCATTGCCTTTGTTTCAGAGACCTTGAGGTACAGGAAGGAAAGAAAAGCCCATAATTGATTTCTTGAATGGCCACAGCAGAGTTAATGAGGACTCAGGAATGGGTGTGTCATCTACATATTTTAAATACTTTGTGACAGAAGGTGTGCTGGTGGAATCACCACACATGGTGTAAAAAAATAGACTGTAGACAAAGACCTGTACGGAGTCGGATTATGATTTGTAATGTTCACTATGTGGTGAGAAAAAAATTATTTTGAGCCAAATTAGTTTTGTCAAAGGCCCACAGACTGCATATAAAATCAAAACATAGCCACTTCGTCCATCATGATCTTGCTCTTTTGGATGTAATGAATGAGGGATGGATCTGACTGACACCCTTAGGACACTGCACAGTGATATGATAGTGACCTGACAATCACACAATAGCCCCGCCCTAAAACATACCCTAATCTACTGCCTTTTTACCTCTAAATGGGACCATAATTCACAAAATGAACATCATGCTGTATGCAAAGCCTTTAAAGTGGTGATTGAGACCATAAACTTATTAGGAAAATGTTTACTGAGGTAGCAGATCAAGAGAGAAATAGGATCATTTTCTCATAGATTTCTGTGCAGTCAACCAGAAGAGTCGCCCCCTGCTGGTTGTTAACTCAGTTAAGATACTTCCACGCTGGCTTCACTTTTCAGAGCCGGAGGCGACATCCATCTTTAATGTACAGACTATGGGAGGGCCAGAATTGTTATTTTCATTTACCTATTTCAAACTATTATACGTGTCATTTTCACAGTCTACATCCTTCACAGATTACTTTGTTGACAGAGCTGTCTCTAAAGTTTGTCAGAGCTGGTGCTCTCTTCACAGTGTGTCTGCTTCTCTTCCCCCTTTGAATAGTTGACTCAGTGCTCAGGCTATAAATACAGGAGAACACATCACTCCTCTCTTTTCCTCATCTGAATCCTTTTCTTTATCTAGTCGTGCTTGTGCAAGTTCCAGGACAGCATAGTGCTGCTCTGCCTGCAGATTTCACTGTCTGAAGAAATTTCAGGCTTCTAAACTGAAAAGCTTTAAGAAATCTCCCTCCGCTGTGTACTTCTTGCATCCCATTGGTTCCCATTGTCATCAGCAAGGGAGTTCACAAAGGGAGTACTGCAGTGTGTGTATTCTGTGCCTATAGGTCAAGTGCTCTGAAGCAGCTAAATAAGATATGTGCCAATTAAAGCCTCTTGCACCTTGTCTCAGCTGAGATAATTCACTTAACCCTGAGCTCGCAGCTGACAGGTAGAATTTGTTTACACATCCCTCCTCTTGCAAGCTGCCAGGCCTGTCCTCTACATGGTTTTATGACAAGCCGCCTCCCACCACACCCCCACATACAGCTCCCTGAGTCTCTGTTTCCATGGAAATCTGCCCTAGCAAGCCTTTGCATCTCCTAACCTTGAAAGTACCAAAACTAGGATCAACTCTCAGAATATATTGTTGTCAAAGGGAATTGTCATAACGGCAATCAGTGCCATATTTGATACCCTCTTTCAGCAGCTTCCTATCATCCTGGTTCATTATTTTCCCTCCTGCTGTGTGCCATGCCCAAGTTATCAGCATGAGAAAAGAATTTCAAGATTTTGTCGAAAGAGAAGCCTAAGACTGGAGCAAATTAAAACATGAGGCAGATTATTATAGCTACCTACATTATAGCCCCACAGAGGCAGCTTCCCTTTATCATTAAATGCAGTATCACAATTTTTTGGCTCCATGTGAAAGGTTTTATTCCCAAAGCGCTTTACAATATGTCAATTTTGAGTCAAAAAAAAAATCCCCTTGCTTCAATTTCATCATTTAATTACTCTGAGAAAAAAGGATCCTGTCTGTAAAAGTGAATTTAAAAGCAGTATTAAATGTAGCCTCGAGGTGTCAGACTTTTGAAATGATCATTACATCATTTTTGGAATCAAACACTTTTAAACATTTTAAATCATATCTTGGTAAAAAATGTACCTTTAATGCCGCATGCTGCTTCATAATGCTGCATATTTAACCCATTCATAAGCTCATACTTAGGATCAAAGCGATAATACATGAGCTGAGCAGCTGTGCTGCCTCAGAGCAGAAAGTGCTCTGAAAGTAATGCAAAGGTGTTAATACTGCGCCACTGCCTCACATTATAAATAGTCTTCTGCTGAGCTCAGTTTTTTTTTTCTCACTGAATGTTGATGTAGGTTTGTATGCTTAGCCTGTGCTCTGCCACAGACAATTATGAGCCAAACCATGTGTTATTTATGGTGCGTGGATGCCACAATGATTTACTGCAAAGAAGGATTGGAGGAAGTGTCCTCTTTTTCATTTGAATTTCTAGTAATAAAAGAGCACATCCCCGATGATTTACAAGCTCACCCAACAGCTGACCTTGACGTGAGGTCAGAGGTGGAAGGGGAAGCCCACATGTGGCATTGTGAACATCATGTAATTTATGGATTTCACTAACTCTGTAAATCCTTGTGCGGTCCCTCTGAGGTGCACTAAAAAAGAATTGTGCTGAGGAGGTCAGACGAATGTTCTGATTGGATTTAGGAGGGGAGATCAAGAGGCAGGAGAATACATAGCACTGGTTAGGAAGCCAGTGTTTCTAAAATCAGAATGTTGTTGTTTTTTTTAAATCCACACGTGATCGTGATATTTTATTTAAAGCTACAACATGCAGCTCTTATCTCTGCTAAACAAAATGTAATCATGCAGTTATTGTCACATCCACTCATTTCATTCATCTCTGGCTCTTTTAGATACACATATTATAAAATATATGATGATATTATGATCTGATAATATAATGACCTTTAACCTCTATTGGTTAACAAAAGGAGCTGCAGCTACACTGGCATACATCAAAGGGAAACAGCCGGACTCTCCATCCCTTACCTGGGCTCGGAAACAAACAATACAGATGAAAAGGCATCAATGGGAGACCAAGCATGGAGCAGAAATGCCAAATGAATACAAAAGCTATCACAAGCAAAATGTAGCAATAATGAAACTTTGTCATCTGGCCTCCGAAGAAGACATTTCAGATTTGATGCTACATAACCTTGGTAGGTGATCCATCTTCTGATGTTAGTCGCTTGCTCGTATTGCTTTGCTCCGTGTCTGAGTAGTGCAGTGATTAAGAGGAAGAAAGTGGGAATTCAGTAAAACATTAAAATTGTCAAATATATTAACACTTGGGAGATTAATGTGTAGGTTACTAAGTGAGATCACGAGGTTATTAATGGATTAGTTGTTAAAAGTAGCACAAAATAAACAAAATATTCCTGACACTATTCCCTGCATTAGTAGTATTCAGAGCACATTTAAAAGTAGTATTATGACAATATATGAAAAACACTCCTGGATTTGAAAGATTCAGTTTAACATACCAAGTAGCAGAGTAACAGATTTATTGAAGGATCCATCAGACACCAGCCACACACCAAATTCCAGGAGTCTTTCTCACAGTTGTAAATTTGGTAGGAGACCATTTGAGAAGGCCACCAACAAAGATCCATATGAAACATTCCTTCCCTGCATCAGGTAACAAACCGGTCAGATATTTACAACCAAAAGACAATTTAATGCTCTCTTGGAGACAACAAGAGTTGTCTCAGACCTCCTCGCAGCAGATAATTGCATTCTTTGCTGTGACTTTGTGAACTTCTTCTCCTACTAACACCCAGAATTTCCTATTGAAGAATGACCTACAGTTTAAAACCTAAAACTAAGCAGCTCTAACATCACCGGAATGGTGTCTGGACACAATAATACAAGATATGCGGTCATCAGGACCAATGCTGAAGAAAACGTCCTGAAATCTCACACACACACACACATACACATACACACACACACACACACCCACACACACACACACAAAATCTCCCACAAGACACATAAACATTCTCCTCCTCTTCGTCACATTGACAAAAGACACAGAGAGACTTTAAACCTAAGCGTATATGCTCCAACAGTCTTTTCATGGTATATGCCTGTAGTCTAAGTAATATTAGTCTGCTATCATATACACTACCGGTCAAAAGTTTTAGAACACCCCAATTTTTCCAGTTTTTTTATTTAACAAGAAATGTGTTAACAACTTAGAGCTGTTCTGCAGCCATGGAGGTTGATCAAGCTTTGAAAGTTGGTGCTACCAATTCCTACAGGTGTTGCAACTTTTCTTGATTACTTCCAACCCCCCCTGTCTACATAAAAGTAGTGTTGGGACACATTGTGGTACCATACCCTCGTGAGCATTATTTGAACAGTATTGTACTGCAGAAAGTAGTGTGTTGCTATAAAAATGATGAGGAAAAGGCAATTAACAATGGAAGAGAGACAGACCATTGTAACACTTAAAAATGCAGGTATTTCCTACAGAGAAATTGTGAAGAAAGTCAAGGTGTCAGTGAGTACAGTTTCCTTCATCATCAAAAGGCACTCAGAAACTGGGGGAAACTATGACAGGAAGAGGTCTGGCAGGCCCAAAGCCACAACACAATCGGAAGACAACTTTCTGAAAGTCAACAGCTTGTGTGATAGGCGGCTAAAAAACTTGAAAAAATTGGGGTG
>OMNN01031238.1:0-10699 GCA_900302755.1 Chromis chromis | reverse complement strand
TCTAATTATTATGTTATAGAATTATTTTTGGACATTTCTTGCCTTTGTATGTGGTCACCAGAATGCCCTGATGTTTATAATATTTAATAACCTTTCAGCTATGACAGGCCTGCATTACAAACTATATGTATAGAGTTTGTCAAGTGATATTCTGGACTAAAAGTCAGGTTATAGTGGCCTCTGCTTGATTAATCTTAAAAAATAAATTTTTATGTCTGTCTTGTAAATGCCCCAATGGTTCCTATATCCACATTTATTGATCTATTTGATTTCCCTTTATGTCTTTGGGCTCCTAGATATTCACGTGTCCATCATGTCGCAGTGTGTTCTGTGTGGAGTGTGATCTCTTCATCCACGATTCGCTGCACTGCTGCCCCTGCTGTATTCACAGTCACACTGCTTCTTGAAGCTGAGTGCCAGTTATCTGACAGATACTGAAGCAGACTCCGTGGTCATGTATTTGGGAGCTACCCATAGGTTGAACATTTCTTATTGGGTTGTCATGTCTGTCCTGTCAGTGTTGTCAACCTCTGATAATATGGGAATCATACCTACAGGCTGCCTGTGGCCCATCCAGATGGACATACTTGAAAAGTTTGGATTTGAAGATTGGCACAAAATATGGAAGTGTTGTGACTGATACATTTTTTTAAAGGTTTATTCAGCTGCATTCCTGCTAAAGACACTGCTGGTTTAAGCCAAAGCTACATAAGTGCTTTTATATAGCACACCAACACCACATTATACATGTCAAAACTACTTTGTGTGCATTGTTTAAGCACAGTCTTGTACTAGAGTCCTAATAATGACATGAAAGTTACATTAAAAATCACTGATTGTACAGTTTAAAATGCTTTAACTAGTGTTGTTTGTTGTGTAGCAAAAATATACACAAGACATACTAAGTATTCGCATTTCTGGCTTAAGTGGTAGGGTTAGGGTTAAGTACCCATGGAGCAATATAAAAACACTCTGTTACAAGTCAAAAACCTGGATGACAAAAGCACAGAAGTATTAGCAGCAAAATGTAGGCAAAGTATTAAAATCTGATATGCAAGGCAGTGGTCAAAACCCACATGAATGCCAGGAACCCAAGTTTCCCTGCAGAGCATTGCGTTATAACAGCAACATCACCTGTCAGTGTTTTTAATGTTGTGGCTGATCTGTGCATTATTATATCTGCCATCATAAGATTATTACTAGTGAAACATCAGTGTGTCCACAGCATGTTGCTGTTGTAGATGGAGCTAGTTTGAAGTACTGTATATCTAGTTCTATATACAGTGACAGTAGTTAAATGTGAGGGTTCATCACATGAATAATGGGAAATGAAAGTTCTGATCCAGAAATCTCTTCAGTTTTTTTTAAATTTTTTTTACCTTTTCTCTAATCTATGATTTTCTCTGAGATTTTGGATCTTTGGCACATTTACTGAAATTAAACCATGTAGGAACTTAAGACGGAAAAATCTCTATTTAGTGGAGCTGTTAGACATCTGGAATGTGAGCCTGACTACACACTGCTTTTTGGAAGGAGACAAAAGGACTGGAACACAGTGGTGTCATCTATAGTCATGTGTTGTATTTTAAAAGCTTGCTATATTATCCATTGTGTCAAATCTGCATCTTAAAAGCAACTCAAGCTGTTAGATGAACACAGTGGCGTAAAGAGTAAAATATTTCCATCTGAAATGCAGTGAAGTGGAAGAAAAAAGTAGCATCAATGTAAATATCCAAGTAGGTACAAGTACCTCAAAACTACTCATGAGTACATGAGTAAATGTAGTTAGTTACTTTCTATTATACAGAGCATATAATGATCAGCCACAACGTTAAACCACCTGTGGTCTGGAGTCCACAGATCTCTAAGACGTTATCAGCAGATCCTTTAAGTCCTGGAAGTTGTGAGGTGAGGCTTCCATGTATCAGACTTGTTTTTCCAGCACATCCCGGAGATGCTTGATCTGATTGAGATCTGGAGAATTCAGAGGCTGAGTCAACACCTTGAACTCTGTCATATTCAAACTATACCTGATCAATGTTTGTGGTGAGGCAGAGTCTATTACCCTGAAGAAAAAGGCTACAGCCATCAGGGATTATTGCTGCCATTAACGAGCGTATGTGGTCTGCAACATTGTCCACATAGATACTATTGATACTAGAGTATCAAAGTAGCATCCACAAGAATCCAGGACTAAAGATGTCCCAGCAGATATTTGCTCAGACCATCACACTTCATCGACTTGCCTTCTTCCCACAACATTCTGCTGCAGTCTCCTTCCCAGATAAACGATGCATCAGACCAGACCACCTTTGCCACTGCTCCATGCTCCACTTCTGCCACTCACATGTCTATTGGAGGTGCTTTCAGTGGACAGGGGTCAGAATGGAGTCCCATCCCAGTGTGTTCTGACCCCACAGGTTGCTCCTTGTTAAAGTCACTCAGTTCTTAAGCTGCCCATTTTTTCCAGCACATCAACTATGAGAGCTGACCCAGTACCATTTCTGTACCAGTTTCAACTCGGCACAAGTCTGAGCTGCCTGTAGTCTCTATAATGAAGAGGCAGGTACAAGCTATTAGTTATTTGGGGAAGGCTTTTTCCACATTTCAGCACCAATATTTATCAATATTACACCAAAAACGTCACAGAGAGCAAAAGAAACAGTCTAGTGCCCAAGTCTCAACACACCTTTCTCATTGAATGTGCTCTATAATTTCATATCTGTTTGGCTACAAACTGAATTGTCCATATTAATAATAAAACTGGACTGCAATAAAAACAGACACTAACAGCTTAGATCAGTGAGACCTGCCAAAAATAAATCTAATCCAAGTTTTTTCCTCCACAAAACATCAACAGGAGCTGAAGTTTAGTTTCTTTCCTCTGATCTTATCAAATACCTGCAGCATGGGACAGCAGCAGGATCCATGAGTGTCTTATTAATGCATTACAAAACATGAGCTCAGTTCATGTTGCTACCAAAGTACAGCAATGTCAGTGAGTTAATGTTAATCAGTGTGAAACAGTTCACCTGAGAAAAATACAAAACCTCTTTTAAAAACGAGGATGTGCTTTGGGGGACGATTCGAGCGAAATGAACGGAGGCCGTCTGGAGGCCAGCAGGGGGCAGCACTGTACTGACAGGACCTCCAGCTGCCAGCAGGGGGCAGTGCTATACTGACAGGACCTCCAGCTGCCGTAAAGCCTCAAGAAGAAGAAGAAGAAGAAGAAGTCTCCTTCCTAGGCTGCTGGTGGCGGGAAGCAGCAGTTAAACACTCGTAGGCTCCGTCCTCAGATCATGTCCCGCATCCTGAACGGTATCGTGGCGGTGTGTCCTGACCTGGGTATTGGGAAGAGTGGAACCCTGCCCTGGCATCCTGTTCGGCTCAAGTAGGTCGTGTTGGTCTGTGGACTGTTACAGTAGAAACTCAGCCCGGCACACACTCAGAGAAATACATACGCACACACACATGTATATTATGTATGTATTATATATGTGGCTCAGGTGGTAGAGCGGGTTGTCCACTGATCGCAAGGTTGGTGGTTCGATCCCCAGGCCCTGCACATGCCGAAGTGTCCTTGGGCAAAACACTGAACCCAAAAGTTGCTCCCAATGGCAGGCAGGCACCTTGCATGGCAGCTCTGTCACCATTGGTGTGTGAATGTGTGTATGAATGGGTGAATGAGAAACACATTGTAAAGTGCTTTGAGTACCACTAAGGTATACGTGCAGACCATTTACCATTTATGTTTTTCTTCTATAGAAACGAATTCATGCATTTTCGAAAGATGACAGCGACTCCATCTGTTAAAGGTAAGTCATATCCACCTTGTCTTCGAGTTATATAGTCGCAGGTGCAGAGGTCAGAGTTTACTGGTAACTTGGTTAAACATCTGCAGTGTGAATCCACCATTATCCGTCTCCTCGGACCAAGCAAAGGCTGACAGGAGAAATCTGACTTCAACTGGAATAAGCAAACAGGTTTAGTCAGTAGTACAAAGATGCTAAATATACAGTGACTGCTAGAAAGTTTAGATAGTGTTACTGCATTTATAACAGAACTTATTAAGTTAGTCAGGTGGAACAATCTAGACAGCTTTTAAAGGTCCCATACTGTGCCTCTTCTCAGTCAATCCATGCAAGCCTCACACGTCACCTCAATGTTTTGCAAAGAGGGTTCATTTTACCAGGACTTTACAACCCCTGTATTTAGGGCTGTTCTAGAGGCTGTTTAGCTCCGGAAATGAATAAGCTGCTGTTGTCCCCGCCCCGTTCAGGAAGAAAACTCTCTGTGTCTGTGATTGACAGCCCAGAGCAAAACAGTTGACCACACAGCTGCTGACACCAGGACTTTCTATCGCTTCTAACTTTCTGAGTGACCACTGGACATGGGAATGTTGACTCAGCACAGCCATTGTTTTTAACTCATGTGTGGTGAATTTGTCAGACAGTGTTGTAGCTATAAAATTAGCATTTTAACGTATAGTTCTGGAGTGACTCCCGGTTAACATGCAACGTTAACAGTATGCGTTTTAATCAATACTTCATACTTGTTGTGTCGTCTGACAACAGCACAAAAAATATGTGCAAGAGAACAGCTTTATTAAAAAATCAGCTGTATTAAAATAAAAGAAGTGCACACAGAGAGCAGGAGAAATGCAAACAGATGAGTTTATGATTTTCAGTTATCAATGCTATCAGGGAATTGATATAAATCCAATTTTTTTCCTGAACTGTCCCCAGATTCTGAGGGAATTTTCAAGTTGTTTTTATATAAAGACAGTTCCACAGGTAAGGGACACATAGAATAGAATAGAAACTTAAATAATCCTTTACAGGAAATTAAAATAAATGTCACGGCAGCTTCAGCACCAAGGACCTAACAATATCAGCAATGAAGACGTTTTACAAAGCAAAGCTTGTTCGTATTGCAGGGTTTTCCAAAACAGTATGGTACAAATCATAACTTAGTTACAGTTAACGGTGAACTAATTTAGGACGCTGACAAACCCAATTTTGCATCACTGTTAATACTAAGTTAGAAACAAGCCTGAGATTTACAGAACAAATTTAAAGCACAAGAGCGTGTTTTACCATCAGAGGTTACACACAGTAACGTCAGCCACAGTAACGTTACTAGGTTACTTATTTTATATGTAATATTGTCCAGATGTGGACAAGAGTACAAGTTACTAAGATGACTTACCATATAGTTATGGAGGCTAATGTTGTTAGCAGCTGCTGGTAAAGGTGGGCGGGCTAAGAGTCCTCCAGGTCTGAGTCAGTCTCGCCCCTCGCTGCTCTCTGGCTCCGCCCTCATTTCTACATCTCTACGTCTTTTGGCTCCAAAAAAATCTGAGATGGCGATCAGGAAGTAGCAAACTCCTGGCTTCACTTTCTCAGGCCAGACACCACCAGGTGACGGTAGCTCTGTCCATCTTACTTATATAGTCTGATCAGGACCAAAGTAGCGCTTTTAAGTTATTGCTAATTGGAAAAATGCCACATATGGGCCCCAGTAATCAGTCTGGCCAATAATCCGTCTGTTCTGCTTGGCAGCAGTGTGAAATATGACAACTCCTAAACATTATTTTACCAAGCCTATGAAATCAATGTTTTTATTATCATTGCATTGTCTGATAAAACCAAAGCACAGGTTAGTGACAACCGCTGTCAGTTATGTGAAATTTAAAATGAATGACAGAAAGTTAGAGAGTTAGTATGATGAATTCAGTTCTTGCTGTCCTGCAGGGAAACAGAATGTGGTGATTATGGGCAGGAAGACATGGTTTTCCATCCCAGAGAAGAACAGACCTTTGAACAACAGGATCAACATCGTCCTCAGCAGAGAGTGCAAGTATGTCACACACAGTTTATCAAAGACAGTACAGTACAAAGAGTCAGTTATGGTTTTGAATACTTGGCATGTCCACCTTTGTTGAAGATGACAGACTTGATCTGCCTAGGCATAGAGGATATTGGTGGATGCAATTTTCTGGGGGATAAAGATCACTAAATGATCAGCTACTGTGACGCTCCACAGCTACTGGCAGCGGCGCGCACAACTATTCGAATATCAAAGTTACTATTAGAATACCACCACAACGAACAAATATTCAAGTATTCTGGACCAGCCCTAGTTGCAGCACAAAGGAATCACTCGCCTACATTACCTTATTCAACTTAGCCAGTTCATATCATTCAGAACAGTTGTCTGGAAGGATAGCGTACTGAGAATAGCTGATGAAAATCCTGAACTCTAGGAAATGATAATATCTAAACTATGTGAACTCATATCAAATCTAGATACAACAATAACACTACCAACGACCAAATGGGAAAACAATTAGGCTTTTTCCCCCAGCTGTGAATTGTGGACAGGAATTTCTAATGATCTGTTCTGTGACTAGCAATACAAATGTACAGCTTAGAGTACAAGACCATCCACAGCCCCGACATCACCCACAGGAAAATGTTTAAAATCAGTTGAACCAAAAGACACCTGTTTACAATGCACTCATGATTACTTCCAACCAGTTTGTCAATCACTGGATCAACCCTCGCACAGAAAACATAATACTGGAGAAGATAACAGACTGGCCAGTCTGTGTCATTTCTGATTGGGTGTTGCTCCACCATCTCAGATTTGGTTCAGAGTTTACTCATTTATTATATGGGACCAAAAACAGAGGTCTGTTTAAACAAAAGAGAGACTGTCATATGTTTCAGACCTGAAAAAGGTCTTATTTTTAAGGACCTAAATGACTGAATGGCTCTAACAGAGGACAAATGTTTATTTAGCAGCCCTTTGAAAATGGGGGGGAAATGCTACATTTTCAAATGAGGGTGGAATTTGGGCCCCAGAAAGTGTACTTATATGGATGTATTCATTTTTCCTACCAAAACATAGTCTTTGGTCAACTTTTCAGGCCTCTAACATCAGTACAATCTGATGCGTGGCACATATTGTAAGCCAGGGTTAAAGTTTTCTACCATTTTAACATGCCAAAACCAATTGGTGTGTATTGTGGTTCATATATTGTCACCTGTGCAAAGTTACAAGTTGCTATTGCTACTTGCTAGTATGTTGAAATTTACCAACATATGAAGCACTGATTTTTTTCATGTTATGTCATTTTGTTTTCTGAGCAATATCTGGCAAGAGACTTTCCTTCCAGATCAATACAGTTTTATCGTATCTCACCTTATCATGGACACATTAATGGGAAATATACCTTTGACTCCTTAAATAACATGACCACCATTTAGCAGGATGTTCCACTGCTTTGGCATATTGGCCCAAACATGCTGCACATAAAAATGTTTCTTTACAAATAATCCCCTCCAGAGCGCCCCCTGCAGGAGCACACTACCTGGCGGCAGACTTCAGCTCAGCGCTCAGGCTAGTTGACATGGAGCTGGCTGAGCAGGTAGACCAGGTCTGGGTTATAGGAGGCAGCTCTCTCTACAAGGTACTTCCATCTATGTTTTTTATTCCCTACCCTCAGTTTGGAGTGTTGCTGGAAAATAGTTAGAAACATTATTTTGAAGTAACTAGTGTGTTTAGGTTTATCTATCTGAGAACTATTCTACAGGTAGTTACCTAGTAGTTAATGTTACTGGTTACTGCTGTCAGTGAACCACTTCAGCATGAGCTGCAGTTCCACACACCTCTTGCACACCCATGACCTTTTTCTTTCAGTAACTATGTTGTGATTGCTTTGGGATACCCAGGAGTTGATGGAGAGCCCGGGAACCAGGAGACTATTCGTCACACGAATCCTAAAGCAGTTTGAGTGTGACACATTCTTCCCTGAAATCAGTCCGGACAGATATCGTCTATTGCCAGAGTAAGACCATCACAGTGTTGATAGTTTTAGCCCTCATATCTTTCAGGTATTACAGTATTGTGCTAGCCAAGTTGATTGCTGAGATCTCAATAAGTTCAACTGTTTATCTGGAGACCAAACAGAAAGTGAGCTAATAATCTGTCACTGTACAGGATGTATAAGTGGAGTAAGTCAAATTTGAAGCAGTTTGGGAAATAATTTTTCTGTTTACCTTTCTTTTCGTGCCCAAATAAGTTTTGTATTGTCCTCTGCAACTTTTCTAAAGAAAATATAAACACATTGATTAAAAGCAAATGTTGTTTTACAGGTTTCCAGACGTGCCACAGGAACTGCAGGAGGAGAATGGTATCCAGTACAGATTTGAAGTCTATGAGAGCATCTAAAAGTGAGGAGGCAGTGAGGGTTAGGTGAGGGGGCGACCCAATCCTTCGGGGTGTTGGGGAGTGCATGGGCACTGGGGCCATATTAACCTTGTACTTGATACTCCCACTGATGGAAATTAGAAGGAGGGAGTGGGAGGGGGTTAAAATTTGAGGGAGGGATTCTAGGGTTAGTCTGTGATCTTTATCGGGCACAAGCACAGGCCCTTGGACTTGTAATTTTTCCAAAAAATGTAAACAGTACAGTTGAAATAAAGACTGATTTGTAGCCATTCATCCATCTTGTTTTGTGACATGATGCTTTATCTCAGTTCATCTGCCTGTGAGTTGTGGATAAATTCCGGGTTGTCGGTGGATTGCCGCCCAAACCTTATGTAAACTAGACCTACAGGTGGTGAAGGGCTTCCGGTTATGGTGTCTACCTGAGCAGTGGCAAATTTTTGAGCTCCGACCCTGTGTTCCCTGTTTTGCAAATGGACCCTCAACCAACTTATTTTTGCCCAACAATTGCTTTTTGCTCATGCTGTGAACAAAATGCCAAGAAAGACAAATACCAACCAGACGGCAACGGGAGGCGACGACGATGGCAGTAGCACAGACCATATCTTGGTGGATGCGAAGCGGATTCGGAGGATGCTAATACGGGCCACCAAACCGATGGGGCTAACATCTTAGCTGCCATTCATTAAATGAGAGCTCACTTTTCTATTCAGCTACATGAAGTCCTGTCGTCTGACCAAGAAATAAGAGGTGATTGGTGCTTTTTCTGAGAGGCTAACGTCGGCAGAATCCCGCATTAGGAAAGCTGTTTCACACCTGGTAAACAAGACTTGGGCTTCAAATCTGGGCAGACAAAGGCCTGAGTAAAATTGTAGATCTATTTAACGACATTCTCAAACACTTTTTAAATACTTGCAGACAAGAAATTATATCTTTAAGATACAGAAGTCTTTATCTCCACCTGCTCTCACCTCTACAGAAGAAACGGCAACAGATCAGCGCTCTAAGAGGGGATTGACTTAAGTTTCTATGCAACAATCATGGATCTCAGGTTTCCTCGGATAATAAAAGGCTGGCATGGTGTGCAGACTTAAATTCTGAAATCTCTTACGAGGACTGGCAGAAGATTTGCTTAAAATCTCAAACACAAACAATAAATACCCATTTTAAATAACGACAATATATCTAACACCAACTCAGCTGAATAAATTAAACCCCAGTAATCCCGATACGTGTTACAAGTGTGGTAATAAGGGTACATTATAACACTGCCTATGGGACTGGCCACAGATGCAGGCTTTTTGGATTGAAGTGATGGATATGATTTCACATGACGGGGATACAACTATTAATATGTGCCAAAATGTGCATTTTAGGTATTTTTCCAGTAAATCATAACCTAAACAAGAATAGGATTACATTTTGTTACAAGTTAAACATACCATAGCCAAGTCTTGGAAATCCACTACCAAACTAAGCATTAGTGTCTGGCTTGCAGGACTATCAGACTCCCTTGCACTCACTTCTATGTTGAAAGTTTGAAAGTATTTGGAGATCTTTCATGGTGTTCTTAGAGGGGAGGAAAGCACTGGAGGCATGTGCCCCTGATAGGTCAACTGTCAACAACTAATTATTGCTATGTTTTTAATATGTTTTTTGTGCTTTTCTCTTCTGGATAAATAAGATAACTGTGGGACCACCAGTGGATACTTCAGGACGGTTTCTGCTTTGGACTGTGACAAATATTGCATTCTATTGCCCTGGCATATTCAGCTTATTGAAGATGACCCTTAATGTGATAGTTCTGTTTTGCACCTGAGTTATTTGGTGTTGTGTTGTGTTGTGATTATTTTCTCTGAAAATTAATAAACACACTTGTTGAAAAAAAATTTGGTGAAGGATCTTTTCCCTTTTTTAATTCCTTTAATCCAAACCAAAGGAACAGAATCACAGCTTTGAGCACAGCCTGAAACCCATTTATGGGACTAGCCGTTCTTTAAGGTGCATGGGGTGATGGCCCTCTACAACCATCTGACTACATGATCATCCCAAAAGTCAAGTGATCTTGAAACCAGAACCAGGCTTAATCCACTGAAATCCTTCAATGACTTTACTACAAGCTTAAATATGGTTCAGTTTTATATATAAATTGACAAATCATCCCAGGATGCTTAGGTGTGGCTCAGGTGGTAGAGCGGGTTATCCACTGATGGCAAGGTTGGCAGTTCGATCCCCGGTCCCCCCCACATGCCGAAGTGTCCTTGGGCAAGACACTGAACCCCAAGTTGCTCCCAATGGCAGGCTAGCACCTTGCATGGAAGTCTGTCGCCATTGGTGTGTGAATGTGTGTGTGAATGGGTGAATGAGAAACACATTGTAAAGCACCTTGAGTACCACTAAGGTAGAAAGGCGCTATATAAGTGCAGACCATTTACCATTTACCATGTACCCTCCCACTTGAGGAAAG
>OMNN01031237.1:0-14960 GCA_900302755.1 Chromis chromis | reverse complement strand
GACACCCTGAGAGGTCCTCTTGTCCATGCCCAATGGTTCAGAGCATTATGACCACCTGCCTAATATTGTGTTGGTCCCCCTTATGTGGTCAAAAATGCTCTGAACCATTGGGCATGGACAAGAGGACCTCTCAGGGTGTCCTATGGGGTCTGGCACCAGGACCAGGGCAGTGGATCCTTTGGGTACTCTGGCTTGTGCAGTGGGGCCTCTGTCAATCAAACTTGTTCCACTGCATCCTGTTGATGCTTGATCAGAATGGGGTCGGGAAGTTTGGAAGTCAAATCAACATCTTGGGCCATTGTCATGTTCCTGATTGGTTGATGTTGTTGCCATGTGGTGGTGTGCATTTTCCTGCAGGGGTAGGCCAGTGACATTTGGGATTTCCATTTGCATGAGGGAGTGTGCTTGTTCTGGGACAATGTTTATTTGGGTGTCTAAGTCTCATCAACACAGATGCCAAAATCGGGGTTTTCCAGCAAAACACCACATAGTACCAATATGATCAGTGTTATTCAGTTCAGCTGTCAGTGGTCATAATGTTGTGGCTGATCGGTGTATAATATAATGCTGTCTGGAATCTTAGTCCTACTTTTACATGTGCCAATAATGCGCATGACAACTTTATGGGGCTCCGGAAGGCAACAGAAATCACATATACTCTCGTGGACCAGTTGAGGCGTGTGTTTACCTGTATATCTGTGCATAGGAAACGGAGATGTGGTCTGTGGGGTTCTGGATCAGCAGACGGTCAATGGCCTTCTCCAGGTTTGGCCAGTGGTTTTTCCTGTAGTCTTCTACAGCCATTGCATTGAGAACTGAGGGAGAAGAGGAGAGCTAATAAGGTCTAGTATCAGACTGAACACTGTGGTTAGCTTCCAGGAGCATCACTCTCTACAAATATTAGTAAAACACCCAGAGGCCGAGCTGCTGGCTGACTACGGGGCATCAGGCCCTGCTGTCAGGGCAACTTACGGAACTTGGAAGTAGAATCGAGGGAGAATTTTCCCTCGGCAGCGGCTGGCGGAGCTGCACAGTCCGTCTCGCTGACTTCGCTGCTCTCGCTGCCTGTATCCGAGTCCATGAACTTTGACCCGCCGGTGCCACCGAAACCCTGCCGACTCCCCGCTTCTCCTCCCGGCACCGTCGCACAGACTGGCTGCGGGACCGTCGTTACATCCGACAGCTGGCTGCTAAGATACGGGCGGACTTTACTGCTGCCGCTCGCACAGTAGTTGTGGTTGTGGTCGTCTTTTATGTCCAGGCTGTCCTCCTCCATGGCCTCCATTTTCACCAGCGGCCCTGAGCGCCGAGATAGATACACATTTCAGATAAAGGATAAAGAACAAAAACTGTCAGGCGTCTTCGGTGGTGTCCATCTCGGTTTTGCTGTTGTTAACGGAATTTTTACGACATGTCGTATCACAGGACTGCAGAGAGAAAACTGGGAAATGTAGTTTTACTGTAAATAATGTTGCCTGGCCGAGTTTATGTGAACCTTATTCGTCTAGACTGGTGTAAAACCAACTAAAGATTAAATATGAATGAACCGAGTGTTAACAAATTTAAATAGCTTGATATTGCAGCTAAGTTTTAAGTAGAGCCCTTACTACGCATGCGCAAACTAGAGACGCCGGGCGAGAGTATTGTAATTTATTTCCCCTAATGCTGCTAATTAACGTCAGATCCTTACATATTGTACAGGTGCTGCTATTAAACATATTTTCTCATAATATAAAATAATAAAATTCGACTCGCTCTTATTTTACTTTTTAAAAAGTTTATAAGCGGATTGAGGAACTGGCAGTTTGAGCCCAGAGGCACTAGGTGGCGCACTGTTCCCCATGTAAACACCTGGCAGATGTGTTTGGAATAACAGAAATGAGTGGTCAGAGTTTTTCATTCTTTTCTTAGTTTTTACTGAGAACCCCAGGAGAGATAACAACTATAATGATGTAAAAATTTCTTATTTCCTTAAACCGTAAACAAAACATTACCTTGTAAATGGCATGAGAATTACGTCGGTGTAGACATGTATCCAACACATTGGCTCAAATATGTCCATATACCAACACTTTATCTTTACAGGCAGCCTTTCTCCTCTGTGAAGAGTGACATGGGCAACAAAACCGGTTTTATGAGGAGGAGGAAAAAAGTGCCATTCTCAATGTGAATATATTCCTAAGGCTTAATATTACAACTCAACCTTTGTACAGATAAAAACTATCATCTACCCTTTGATGAGTATGTCTCACAGAGTACAAAAATAAGAAGCTTGACCATAAAAAGTAGCTGCCACATGTCAGAAGGAACACCTTGTCAATAATTATATTTTTTTCCAAGATTTAAATGACAGGTTCAACATACAAAGCTTATGACAACGGAGGAGCGTGTTGATAAAGTGTTCTTTGGTCTAAAATTAAAGATTACCATTTTCCTTTTCCACCATTTTACCCTCATGATAGGGCAGAACTGAACTTTCTATATTGCAAACTAGACAATATGTTCAAGTAAACCATCTGAAGATTTATGTATGTGTCTGAAACTCATAGTACCCACTATTTATCAGGCAGTAGGCTTACATATTTACATGTTTCCCAATGGTAACATGAACCAACTCTAGAACATATTAGACCACAGCTGACATCACACTATGAACTGAGATTAACATTTGAACTCTTTGCTTGTAATGACTGCAATTTAGAATTTAAAGCTTGATCTACTGCTGCATTTGTGGTGCGACATAACCGATAAGAGCATAAACTGAGTTTCTTCAAATGGTAATGCAAAATGAGATGAAATGGAAAGAAAGAAATCCTAAAAAAGGGGGAAAAAATTACAACTACTGCATTCTGTTTTGTAAGTAGTATACAGTATGTAGTTTCAGACACAATGCATGTGACTTGACTGTGCACAAAAAGAAAAACAAGAGAAAAGACCTGCTGCATATTCACACAGAGTTGTCACGCAGTCTCAACTTTTATGAAAAATAATAGTAAGGATGATGAGTCAAAAATATATGAAACATATACATATATATATAAAAAAGACAATTAGTGCTTTGTCGACTGGGTACTGTATATTTAAAGGTGTGTGGTGCTCTCTGTCTGTTCAGAAGTACTGTCTATCTGCACACTCGATGTGGCCTCGTCAGCTGAAGTGTGTTGTAATGTGTCTCTGAGGCATGTCTCTCCATCTGCTGCTGGTGTGGCAGCGTCCTCCGGCTCGCTGTCGTCTTCCACCCCTTCGGCACTGCATTCTGACTCGTCGCTGTCACTCCCACAGGAGCTCGATGTCTCATCTTCAGAGTCAGAATAAACCTCGGCCCCATGGAAGATATAGTGATTTGGTGCTTGAAACAGGTATTGCCCTGCTGTGGGAAACAATACAGAACATTTTAATGTCTTGTTGTATCTCTGTGTCGTCTGCTTGTTAATGCTTAATATGTGAATGAAATGAATTAGGTGTATTAGTATGTGGGTAAAAAGACATATTGTTGAGAAAAGGTTTAGCTAGTGGGAAAACACATTATAATTTGTGTTTAAACACACCTTGCGTTTCACTTTGAAACCCCTAAAAATATATTTAAATGCATGTCTGAATCGTAGAAAACACCATTTCTTTCTTTACCATGGTCTAAAGCTTACCCTCAAGGCGTTTGCTGATTGGACTTCTGTTGATTCGACTCATCCAGCATCGCCTACGAAATTCAAGGGTGGAGGTTTGGGTCTTAAGTTCAGCTGCCTCCTCTTTTGGTGTGCCCTCTGCTGGTAACTCTGAAGGCTCAGCAGTCTCCTCGCTTGGAGGCTGAGCATTTGGACAAGGCTCTTGAGGTGTAACATTATTATCAGCAGTCTCTGTGACATTCAGACTTTCTGTCTCCTCTGAAGGCGTAGTTACTGAGTCTGTACTGTGCTGCTTCTGCTCCTCCTGAGCCGCATCGCTGGAAGCAGGCAAGGCCTCGCTTGGTGGCTGTTCTGGTAACCGCGGGGGTTTCTCTGTGATCTCTGAAAGTCTTACAGTGTTGTAGCAGAGCTGCTCAAAGTCTCCACTCAATCGATGACAGAGCTCGTTGACAATGACGTCACAGTCCCCAAGTAGCTCCACGTCAAAGTTGAGATGAGGCAGCTGCTCCCTATTGATCAGGACCTGAGGCACTTCATGAGGAATGGAGTCTAGACGATGACAAAAGGAAACAGTTACATACTGCGTGTTTGGATTTAATGCAAACACAACAGAAACATACTGGTTATTTAATGCATCCTACAGAGACTAGAAATCTTTTCATCTGAGTAAAACATACTTGGGATGAGGGCAACTGGTCGGACTTTGAGTGAGGAGCCAATGACAATCAAGAGGTCCACCTCGTCTTTATCCTGCTTCATGGCTCTGTGGAACATTTCTGGAAGGTTCTCGCCAAAAAAGACGATGTCAGGTTTCATGATAGCCAGGGGAATATCTGGACACCGTGGACAACGAGGGACAACCTGCAGGATCAATTCATTTTATTAGCATTGCAAGAAAATACTGTGTTAACGAATGCTATGCCATTTATTTTGGCAGGGGTTGAGCGTCTGTGAAATCGACAATACTAGCCAGTATTGTGAAAGTAGGTAGCTGTACCACACTGATCTACTTCCACAATGGACTGGCAGTCATACATTGACAGATGGTGCAAAATATCTTTGTAGAGATGTTGATTTAATGTATTTTTATTTTCTCTGCCTGGGTATACATTCCAGATCTAGCTTCTAGTGGAGCTGAAAACCCCATGCCACATTTTAAGAAGTGTTCATGGCATAAAAATACACATAATACAAAATAAATGAAGACAGACAGACAGACCTGCTGCTGCAACTACTGCTGCAAGCCCAGTGGATTTTTATTTTAGATGAACAAATCTCAAACAAGCATTATTTACAGTGTGTTAAACACCTTTTCCCTACTAGTCTTAAGAGTAGGGAAAAGAGTGGTACGGGTTGATGCTTGCAATGAGGTTTTAACTCTACTGATGACACTTATTAAACATTTTATGCCTGACCCAAATAATATAGTTGCCAGAGTAACAATGAAGCACCACAGAACATTGCCTATGTTCATTACATACTTCATAAACGGTGTGCATACACATGCAAACTCGAAGAGGACTGGAAAAAAGTCAACTGCTTGATGAGCAATTACAGCTTTTCGTTTCTTCCCTGCCAAAAGTCTTGTGCTTTATTGTCTGTTTGCCATGGCAGTAAATATTGCTAATCTAACATTCTATATCGCTGGATTACCTCTTCTGTTTGCTCTGTTTACATTTGCACATAGTACAATTCTTGCACATCTTGTATAGTTGGATTACCTTTAAAACAGTCTATAGCTCGTAGCTGCACTGTTAGTAAGATTTTTGCCAAACTGCTGCTATTCAGGACTTTATTATTTGGGATGAATAAAGTCCTTCTACTCTACTCTACTCTATACTATTCTATTCTATTCTAAATTAGGATATTTTTGCTAGCATCTGAGCACTTTTTGTTTCTTTATACATGCCCATGCTTCATTTCACACCTTTTGACTTCTTACAGCAGGGAAAGAGTCACAGGTGACATTAACATGGCAATGTTCCAGCAATTTTTGTAGTAATCATTGATGTTGCAGATTATCTGCTATGAAAAGGGTCAAATCCATTATAGATTTTGCAGTCTGTGTCATGTTTGCAAGCAATGACTGGCAGACAAAAGACCACAAACAGCAAATCTACACATATAACTCTACTTGAACTCTGCAGGATTCTTCACTGGAAACTAGAATTTTCATGTTATTTCACAACCTGAAATGATTTTGGACAAGACAGTCTGTTGTGTGTTTTCTAAGCATTGCTCCTGTTTCAATAGACTATAGAATAGGCTTTTGGAGCTGCTCTGGTCTTTTAAAACAACTGGGGGACTTAGATGATGTTGTGCTCATACTGGATCAGTCTGTAATGAATAACTACCTGGTTAAAGATGTCTTCCCTTATAGCCTCACAATCCACTTTGTGTTTACAGACGAGGCAGGATGCGGTTGCAAACGACCCTGAAATTAAACACATATTAATGACTTTTCACCATCACCAAGAACAGAACTGAATAATAAAAAAAAAAGCAAGAACCATCTGTTAGATGTGTCGCTCACCATGACACTGGATAATCCGCTGAACTCCAGCCACTTGTTCTAATGTATCAATGTTTTGTGTGTAATTGCGCAGCAGCTTTCCCTGCTTATCCAGCATAGATATAAATTTGTGGCAGGGTGAAGGTTGGAACTGGCCAGGGTAGATTTCCTGCAACAAAAAGAAACACATTCAGCAAAATCCCAACCTGGCAATAATCACCCTTATTACTATATCATCACTTTACTGGCTTTTCTGGATCCTTCAGTTGAAACACTTTGCTTACGTTTAGAGCCTGAATAAGCTCAATCTTAAAACACAAACTGAACCTTTTTTAAGCCAAATTAATGAAAATACAACCCAATAGCCTCATTATTCTACTCGCTGTTCCACAGTTCGACCTCATGACAGCAGGTGACTCTTGGTTTGTTGAATGAATGTGCAGATCCACATGCATGAAAGCTTCTGTATCTATGCATGTGTCATTACTAGTACCTTACAAAAATGTATGCGAGTATAAGAACGCATAGTTGTAATTAACATTATTAGCTTACACCATATACCACACACCAGGAGCATATTTGGAGGCAATCCAACAATATTTAGATGTGGTAACTTTGGAAAGAAGCACAGCAGCAAGCAGACACCATGAACAAACCTTAGCAAACTTGAAAAAGGGTCTAGGATCCCGTCTGAAGTATTCAATGTCAAACATAGCTTGAGGATCTGGAAGATCAGGAAAATCAACAGCGAGTCGGGCATAAATTCCATCTCTGGAGCGAAAGTCTGGTATTCCACACGAAACAGACACCTGCAGGGGGGAAAAAAACATTCAAGCTTTCTGGTTTAATTGTGCAAACAATTAAACAATACACTGTCATTAAAATAGTCCAACTGTATAACACAACTTTAGATGCATACCCCAGCACCAGTCAGCACAAGGATCCTTTTACTTTCATGGAGTAGCCTGACCACATCTTCGAGGGTGTTTATATCCTTCCGCTTCTTTCTTTTTGGAGGCTCTGAGATGTTAATGATGATCTGCCACAATGTCATGTCATCCAAGTCTGGTGGGAGCACTGTCTCAGGCAGCAGGTCCCTCAGAATGGTCCTTGGATCCGTCTCTCTGATGTGTTGCTGGATGAAACTGTAGGAACCTGAGCAAGAATAAGACATCTCATCATGCTTGTTTTCTAAAATGTACATGTGGTGTTACTGCGGGCGATTATAATGTCGTTTAAATCATTTCCTACTTAAAAACTAATATCAGATGAGTAATAAAGGCCACTGTAGCTACACGGTTCATGGCAACTGCTACTAAGACTCTTCTAATTACCTATCTGTGGTTGAGGAGTCCAGTCGCTGGAGCTGGCATGTGAGGATCTGTCATCTTCCTCGTTGTTGTGGTCCGGTGTGACAGCCAGTCCGTTGGTGGGAAGATCGTCGTGTCCAAGAAAATCTGAGCACACAGACATTTGGAAAATTAACAAGTCAAACTAGATGTAAATAGGCGCAATCTCCTGTAACGACCACGACCAGTTTCAACCAGTATTTGCGGGAACAGCTTCTATGCAATAAGGTGAATTAAAGTGAATGTTCAGGGAGTGAGTCATAAACCGGCTAACCAATGCTATGTTGCTATCGAAGTTTGGTGCCGTGAGAAACTAAAGTTAAGTCCACACTGACAGAGTCGCTCACAGTTTTCTCTTTCCTTTCAGCGTTAATTAAACAAAAGTTGATGAAAAAGTCGTCTTGAGAGGTTCACAACTCTCAACACCCATAAATCTTTACTGTAGTTAACGTCAGCAAACTAACTTATTTTCAGTTTCACATTAGGCTAACTCGCCGGTTAAGTTGGTAAAGCAAACACTGCCCACTTTAAGTCCCGGTGAAACTTAAAGCTTTGTTAAACGTCCCTCTCTTTTCATACCTGCGCTCTCCTCAGTTGCACCAAACACGGAACTATCGTCTAGTTTCCCAACTGGTTTGTGCGGCTCGGAAACCAGCAGTCCCAGTCCATTGTTGTCTCCGCCTAGCGCTGCTGGGGCCTCCTGCTCTACCGCCATCACCGGCTTCGCTTCCTTCTCCGCTGGCTGCGCACAATTCACCGCCGCCTCCCGGCTCTCTGTGGCCGCGGAGACGCAGGAGAACTGCTCTACTTCGGCCCCTTTGAATCCATGGTTAGTCACCGGACTGATTTTCGACCTTTTCGCGGCAGGTTCGTCCATATCGGAGGCGCTTGAAAAGGCCGTTCCGAGACTGCTCTCTCCGTCCGCCATCTTCAGCCCGCAGAGCCGCTGAGCAGATCCTTCCTCCCGGACAGCTGGCTCATTTGCATAGCGCACGTGACTCGTTCTCCACCAGTAATCATTCAGGGAACGTCCCCCTGTGACGTAGATGACATAAAACCATAACAAAATGATGCTGCGTTCAAACGCTGTCAGGAAACAGTAACTATCAGAAACACTGATAAATCAGAATTAGAATCAGTTTTATTGACATTCTACAACATATAATGAATTTGCACGTGACTTCACTCCTATATACAAATAACATATTGGACATAAATATATATAAAAATAAAGGAAATTGATAAAATTGTATGGATAAAAAACTAGATATATACGCACATATGTATATAGACACGAATATTTATATATATAGATATGTATAAATAAAAACGTAGCAAGACAAAACAGAACAGTACCAGAAAAAGTCGTAGCAGCAGAATGTAACCGGAATTACACCAGATGTGCAACAAGTTTTAAAGTGATGTTAGAAACATTCATTGTGCAAAATTTCCCAATAAATAAAGTGAAGAAGATCAGACTGCACTGACCTAGAAGTAAAAGGTCTAAAACCTTTCGATTGCAGAAATCAAGTCCTAATTAATACATTTTAAAACTTCTATCACCACATAAATGCCAAATATATATTTTCCCTCTTTTGTTGACACGGACGCCACATGCCATGTAGCGCTATTAACAAATCACAGTTTTATCACAATGCATTTTAATATATTTTTAATTTCTATATTTTACCTTTTGCTTTTGTTTAATTCCCCCATGAATACATGTGCCGAGTAAAACTTTTGTCTAGGACCTGAACGCAGCATGAGTCATATGTGGAAAGGGGCAGCTGAAATATTCTCACAACTCAAACACAGATCCTCATTGACAATTTTAACCAGCCAGCAGTGTTTTTAGTCTTAACCTAGCGCTAGAAGACAACAATCAGATCAACTCTGGGGATACAGTCAGAGAGTGATCCACAGCAGAGAGGAGATCATCAGCAACCCTTGAACTGAACAGCTGTGATCTGAGGCAGCAGCATTCACGAGTTCGCTCCGTTAAAAGAAACCATACGTGTCTCTCTGACGGGTTTTTAATGGAGGCTGTTTTGAGCTGCAAACCAGAGGACTTGGAGGATTACTACGGGCTGTTAGGATGCGATGAACTGTCTTCGGTGAGTTGTGATCAGTGGGCTGAAGGCGCAGACTATTTGCTGGATGGCATTACAGTTGTGAGGATCTACGAACTAAAACATGCTGTTTTAAGAGTTGAGAAGAAGAAAATAACATAAAATACAGAGTTTACGCCAACAATCAGCAACCAGTGCGGTGTTAAACCAAAAGGCTCATTAATGTGAGCTTGAGAGATTAGTCAGAACCAACAGAGACCTGTTGATGCCTCTCCGAAAGATGCCAGACTAGTCCTGCGTCATTCAGTGTCTGTCTGATGGGCAGCATTTGACCTCATAGATTATATGGAGCTACAACAAATAAACATACATGTGTCCGAGGCTGTAGCCCTGACATTTTTATATAAAATTTGTTTTTATTTGAGATAAAACGTGATGTATTGAATATATTTATTATATTTAATAAGATATAAATAATAAAAATGCAACCAGAAGTAAAAAGAAAATTAGATAAGACCGGAAAGAAAAATATAAAAAACACCTTCAGATAAAAATCAGCTTTGAGAAGAGACTTTTAACATGATACAACTGGGATGACCTGTGGGGAAAAACAATAACCATCATTAACACCTACTTTTAAGAAAGGACTCAAATCATATTTTATATAGCTTTAGTGATCAGTCTAACACTAAGCTTCATCTTTCATGTCTATGGCTGCAGATTAAGATTCGATTAGTTATCTCTAATTAGTGTGTTATGGGGCTTTCGGGCTGAATTTTCTCTTCTTCAGAATATCCATCTCTTCTCCCAGACTATTTAAAGGGTCGGTCACCTATGTTACTATTCAATAAAATCATTATAAAAAATTCAAATGAGCATCAATAACGTAAATATGTACTAATCTTACTCCAACTCGTAGCTAAAACTGGTTGTTGTTGTGTAGCTCAGTACTTCTCAGTTGTTTTTCACAAGGCCTTTACATAAGATTACACCAGTAAATCATAAAATAGACTAGGGGAGGGGGTAGGAGGCTAGGATCAGCAGAGCTGAGGGTGCGGGTGCAGGAGCTTTGTTTAATAATTTCTTACTTTTTGCTTTTAGACTGAACAGATTCTCAATGAATACAAGATCCGAGCCTTGGCATGCCATCCAGACAAACACTTAGACAACCCAAGAGCAGGTAAATACAGTATATAGACAACTGCTGTTTGAGAATCAAATGTCATTGACCCTTTTTATAAAGCCAGAAGAGTGATTTGACTTAAAGGCTAATCAGCTTTTTGTTTTTATCACCTTCTATTCACTATTTTCTTACTTATCCCACAAAGAGTTAATGCCTCTTTCTGATGTCTTGACTTCAAAGCAAATTATGGTAATGGGAAGCTGCTTACAACTGCATACATAGAAAAGGTTATTTATGTCTCGTTTTGTCAGTATAATATTCCATGTTAGACCCTGATGTTTTCTTTCTTTCTGACAGTGGCTGATTTCCAAAAGCTGCATGAGGCCAAAGAAATTTTATGCAATGAAACCAAAAGGAAAAACTATGACCTGTGGAAAAGAAGTGGCGTTACTATTCCATTTCATGACTGGCAAGCCTTGAACGACTCAGTAAAAACTGTATGCAGTGTCTTTACTCTGGAGTCTTTTTAAATGCTGTGTAATATCTGTGACTTAGAAAGGCTGTTGATCTGTTTGCAGTCAATGCACTGGGCTGTGAGAAATAAGAAGGAACCAATGTTGGAGGCCTCCAGAGCAGAAGCTCCAGTCACATCACAAGCTGGAGACTGTGAGCAAGACGCACCGGGGAGCCCTTCATGTGAAGATGTGCCATCCTCAGGTAACTGAATTTAAAAATGGTATCAAAGAATTGAAAAAGTATAGAAAACATTCTCTTTTACAGGAGGGTGCTTTTGAGGTAGAAAACACACCTAAACAAATAAAAATAACAGAAGGACGTGGCCAATAATTCCACACAAATACTGTTTTTTAGTAGTTCCACTTCAATCCTTATTTTTCTCGCTTGAGAAAATCGAAATGTGACTTTTTTACCTCTTTTGTAGACATGATGAGGGTGTATTTTTGTTTGTAGCTCACAGCAGAGATGCAGTGGAAAATCAGAGGAGCACTCCTGGTTACTACAGAAAGAAAAAACTCGGGCTGCTCAAGACCCCTTCTGCTGTGACATTAAGGTCATAGAATATTGAAATAAGGACACTTTGGCGCTCATATTAAAGAGGGGCTGCACGCCCACCCAATTTTTTGTTGAGTGTTTTGAATTTTGCACTTCAAAGCTTCCACTTTAATGCTCTGACGTTCGTTTGATAACTGGACAAGAGGTCGCTGTGGCTAGTTTTTATTCATTTCATGTAGTTTTTAGTATCAGGCCACAGGGCTGCAGGTGTATCTGCTGATAAAATTCAAGAGCTGAGTAGAATGTAATCATGGTTTTAAATTGGCCTATAGATAGACATGTGTCAAGTTTTAATATCTTTTTTAAAGTGTTCCACATGTTGTGAACAAAGGTTTACATAGACTTGTAAATATCCTGTTTATCAGGGCAGTCTTGAGTTTCCAATGACTACTACAATTCTGAATTTTCTATGATAGAATCTTTCAAACCCATGCATCTTTTCACAAATTACATGCATTTAGATTCATTCATAGATTTATTATAGGTCCTCAGGAAATATGACAAAGTTTGATGGAAAAATATACATACAGTAACTTGAATTATTAGTTTTAGTGATGTAGACAGCCATGTTAATCAAGTTTTCTTAGCGGCATGGCCTCTTAATTTCAATAAATTATTACGATTGACTACAGCTGGTGACTCCTCTGAGCCAAGTTAGATAGGGCCCATTTGTTACACTAATTAGACTCAGCACAAACACTACAGTGGGAAAGTCAGTGGAGTTCAGCACAGATCTGATGATTGGAGGAGAGAAGGTTAGGCCTTAAATGCCAAGAACACCATACCTACCGTCAAGCATGGTGGTGGTAGTATTATACTCTGGGGCTGTTTTGGTGCCAGTGAAACTGGTGCTATAAACAAAGTAAATTGAATAATGGATAAAGGAAATTACCTCCACATTCTTCAGGAAAACTTAAAATCATCACCCAGAAAGTTAGGGCTTGGATGCAGGTGAGTGTTCCAACAATACAATGACCCCAAACTCACATTAAAAGTGGTAAGAAATTCCTAAATCAGGCTAGAATTAAGGTTGTAGATTGGTCTCCCCAAGGTCCTGACTTAAACCCCATCAAGAACCTGTGGACTGTGATGAAAAAACAAGTCTGTGTCAGAAAGCCAACAAATTTAGTTTCACTGTACAAATTCTGTCAAGAGGGTTGGTCAAAGATACAACCAGAAGCGTGTGGACGGCTACAAAAAGTAGTTGGGACCTTTGACTAAATATTAGCATTGCTGTATATATATTTTTGACCCAGCAGATTTTGTCATATATCCAGAAGACCTATAATAATCTATGAAAGAACCAAAGTTTTTTTTTGTGACAGACGCATGGGTTTCAATGATTCCATTAGAACATTCAGAGTTATCGGAGTCAATGGAAACTCATGACTGCCATGATGTACATGGTCTTTATCAGTGTATGTAAACTTTTTTTCACGACAGCAAGTGTGTGCTGCACAAGAACTAAAAGCAATTTTCCCAAGTTAAATGTTTGAATTCAGGATTTCAAGCAACAATCCAGTCACCTGAAGGAGACAAATAATGACTATAGGAGCAGTGTAATAAAGAAGTGATATAGGATAGCAAGTTGACATTTAGGGCTTTATAGTTAAATAGAAACCAATCCATGTCACGTGTTTGTGCTCAAGATATCAGTTCAACCTTTTCATGCAAAATGCACTGATGAGTAGAATAGCGAATAAATGTTAGTGTGGAGTGATAAACTGAATCTAAGGGTTTAGGAGTGGAGGCACATGCATGTCTATAGATAACATCACCATAATCTAAAACAGACAAGAAGACTGCCTCAATTATCCACTTCCTACTGCGCATAGTTAACTTTGTTTACCTGCGGTCTCACCGGAAAATTGAAAGCTCCCTGTGGTTGGCCTCTGTTTTACCCTCCTGTCTGGAAATATTTAAGACTGATTGACCAAAGAAAGCACTGACAAGAACCTTGTTTCACTGATAAATGTGGGAAGTCAGAAGTCAGTCATAATTTCAGTGACAGATACATGTACGTCAGCATTGCTATAAGCTGCATCACAGTAAAAATGGATCCAGTTAAAAAACTTTTGATATGAAGCAGCAACAACTGATACTGACACAGCAGTATAACTACAACACAAACGTTTAAACTGTAAATTGTTAACAAACCTGAAGTGTTCTTAGTGAAGAAAGTTGGATTGTGACGCTGTTGTAAGTAAAAATCTGAGCTTTACATTATCCAGACAGCATGACAGGATCAAAAACATAATTTTATGGAACATTTAATATACACCGATCAGGCATAACATTCTGACCACCTGCCTAATATTGTGTTGGTCCCCCTTATGTGGTTAAAAATGCTTTTAACTGGGCTGCCATTTAGCTCACTGAGTTAAGGCGACACCACATGGGCACAGTCCCTTAGCAGCGGTCATGAGTTTGAGTCCGGCTCAAGACCATTTATTGAGTATCACTCTCCTCTCTGTCTACCACTAATTTCACTCTGTCTCTACCAATAAAAAGGAAAAACTCTCCCCCTAAAAATGACTTTTAAAAAAATGCTTTTAACCATTGGGTATGGACCAGAGAACCTCTCAGGGTGTCCTATGGGGTCTGGCACCAGGACGTTGACAGTGGATCCTTTGGATACTCTGGCTTGTGCAGTGGGGCTTCTGTCAATCAAACTTGTTCCACTGCATCCTGTTGATGCTTGATCAGAATGGGGTCTAGGAAGTTTGGAGGTCAAATCAACCACTTAGGCCATCGTCATGTTCCTCAAGATGTTCCTGATTGGTTGATGTTGTTGCCATGTGGTGGGGGGCATTTTCCTGCAGGGGTAGGCCAGTGACATTTGGGATTTCCATTTGCA
Organism: Chromis chromis; assembly: GCA_900302755.1. Classification (NCBI taxonomy): domain Eukaryota; kingdom Metazoa; phylum Chordata; class Actinopteri; family Pomacentridae; genus Chromis; species Chromis chromis. The sequence goes on along the minus strand of OMNN01031237.1, from coordinate 356 downwards.
TGAGGGAGTGTGATTGTTCTGGGACAATGTTTATTTGGGTGTCTAAGTCTCATCAACACAGATGCCAAAAGGTTTTCCAGCAGAACACCACATAGTACCAATATGATCAATGTTATTCACTTCACCTGTCAGTGGTCAGAATGTTGTGGCTGATCGGTGTATTATCATCAGTGTCACATTATCTTTTAAACAATATTTCTCTTAGCTACTGAACTGTTTCTTCTTGGATTCACTGTTTACTCTCTTTTTACATCATGGAGTATGTGTTGTTTAAGCAGAAATAAATCCTATAAAATTAACTGACTTTTTTTCATTCCTCAGGTGATTACTGCCATCGACGTTTCCGCTGGGCTGCT